>JADLZK010005451.1:0-69072 GCA_015847255.1 Hyparrhenia diplandra
GTCACTTTCGTGGTGACTAGATCTATCTTGGTCAAAAATCTCCCAATGTTGCCGAAATGCGCGCGACGAGAGGCCAAAATGGCATCTTTTGTCTCTTTTCAGCTGCCCACGTGATACACGTAAAATTTTACTTTTCGATAATGTTAAATTACATCTGTTGGGCTTCCAAGAGGAGGTCACTTTTCGTGGCGGCTGGATCTATCTTGGTCAAAATCGCCAATCTCCATAAATGTTGACAGAAATGCGCGAGCCGAACGGAGGCGGAATGACCTCTTTTGAAAACCGTCAATTTTTACGAGCCTTCGCGTGCCTATCAGACATGGACTTATGGATTTCAAAAATAGCTTTCTACTAGCTTCGCACGGGTCCAGAATCACTACGATTGGAGTTACGGAACTCAAAAAATGTCACGCTAGGAATCTTGTGAGAAATTTCCTAAATGGAGGCCAAAATGGCATCTTTGGTCCTTAGCTGGACCCACGTGATAACTGTAAAATTATACTTTTTCGATCCTCTAAATTAGGTCATGTTGGGCTTCCAGCGGGTCACTTTTCATAAAATTTGGATCTATCTTGGTCAAAAATCCGCCAATCTCGGAAATGTTGGCAATCTGCTTTCGAGCGGAGGCCAAAATGGCATCTTTTGTCTCTTCAGCTGCCAGCGTGATACCTGTAAAAATTTTACTTTTTGATCGTTGAATTACATCTGTTGGGCTTCCAGCGAGGTCACTTTTAAATGGTGATTTGGATCTATCTTGGTCAAAAATATGCCAATCGCCGGAAATGTTGGAGAAATGCCGCGAGCGGAGGCCAAAATGGCATCTTTTGTCTCTTCGGCTGCCCGCGTGATACCTGTAAGAATTTTACATTTTGATACGTTGAATTACATCTGTTGGGCTTCCAACAGGTCACTTTTTCATGGCGGCAGGATCTATCTTGGTCAAAAATCTACCAATCGCCGGATATGTTGGAAATGCGCGCGAGCGGAGGCCAAAATGGCATCTTTTGTCTCTTGATTTTGCCCATGTGATACCTGTAAGTATTTTACTTTTCGATACATTAAATTACATCTGTTGGGCTTCCAGCGAGGTCACTTTTCGTGGTGACTAGATCTATCTTGGTCAAAAAATCCCAATCGGAAATGCGCGAGCGGAGGCCAAAATGGCATCTTTGTCTCTTCGGTTTGCCCCCACGTGATACCTGTAAGAATTTTACTTTTCGATAATGTTAAATTACATCTGTTGGGCTTCCAACGGAGGTCACTTTTCGTGGTATTTGGATCTATCTTGGTCAAAATCTGCCAATCTCCATAAATGTTGGCCAATCTGCGCGCGAGCGGAGGCGAATGACCTCTTTTGAAAACCGTCAATTTTGCGAGCCTTCGCGATGCCTATCGGACATGGACTTATGGATTTCAAAAATAGCTTTTCTACTTCGCTTGCGAGTCGAGAATCACTACGATTGGAGTTTACGGAACTCAAAAAATGTCACGCTAGGAATCTTGGTGAAATTTCCTAAATGGAGGCCAAAATGGCATCTTTGGGCTCCTTAATTTTACGTGATAAGCTGTAAAATTATACTTTTCGATCCTCTAAATTAGGTCATGTTGGGCTTCCAGCAGGTCACTTTTCATGGCATTTGGATCTATCTTGGTCAAAAATCCGCCAATCTCGAAATGTTGGAAATCTGCTTTCGAGCGGAGGCCAAAATGGCATCTTTTGTCTCTTGATTTTGCCAGCGTGATACACGTAAAATTTTACTTTTTGATCGTTGAATTACATCTGTTGGGCTTCCAACGAGGTCACTTTTAAATGGTGATTTGGATCTATCTTGGTCAAAAATATGCCAATCGCCCGGAAATGTTGGAGAAATCTGCCGCGAGCGGAGGCCAAAATGGCATCTTTTGTCTCTTCAATTTTGCCCCGTGATACACGTAAGAATTTTACATTTTGATACGTTGAATTACATCTGTTGGGCTTCCAACGAGGTCACTTTTCATGGCGGCGGGATCTATCTTGGTCAAAAATCTACCAATCACCGGATATGTTGGAAATGCACGCGAGCGGAGGCCAAAATGGCATCTTTTGTCTCTTCAATTTTGCCCATGTGATACACGTAAGTATTTTACTTTTCGATACATTAAATTACATCTGTTGGGCTTCCAGCGAGGTCACTTTTCGTGGTGACTAGATCTATCTTGGTCAAAAATCTCCCAATCGCCCGAAATCTGCGAGCGACGGAGGCCAAAATGGCATCTTTTGTCTCTTTTGATACCTGTAAGTATTTTTGCCCGCGTGATACACTGTAAGAATTTTACTTTTCGATAACGTTAAATTACATCTGTTGGGCTTCCAACAGGTCACTTTTCGTGGTATTTGGATCTATCTTGGTCAAAATCTGCCAATCTCCATAAATGTTGGCCAATCGCGCGCGAGCGGAGGCGAGAATGACCTCTTTTGAAAACCGTCAATTTTGCGAGCCTTCGCGATGCCTATCGGACATGGACTTATGGATTTCAAAAATAGCTTTCTACTAGCCGCATGCGGAGTCGAGAATCACTACGATTGGAGTTTCGGAACTCAAAAAATGTCACGCTAGGAATCTTTGACGAGAAATTTCCTAAATGGAGGCCAAAATGGCATCTTTGGGCTCCTTAGCTGCCCACGTGATAAGCTGTAAAAATTATACTTTTCGATCCTCTAAATTAGGTCATGTTGGGCTTCCAACGAGGTCACTTTTCATGGCGTATTTGGATCTATCTTGGTCAAAAATCCGCCAATCTCGAAATGTTGGAGAAATCTGCTCGAGCGGAGGCCAAAATGGCATCTTTTGTCTCTTAATTTGCCAGCGTGATACTGTAAAATTTTACTTTTTGATCGTTGAATTACATCTGTTGGGCTTCCAGCGAGGTCACTTTTCGTGTATTTGGATCTATCTTGGTCAAAAATATGCCAATCGCCGAAATGTTGGCAAGAAATGCGCGAGCGGAGGCCAAAATGGCATCTTTTTCTCTCAATTTTGCCCCGTGATACCTATAAGAATTTTACATTTTGATACGTTGAATTACATCTGTTGGGCTTCCAGCGAGGTCACTTTTCATGGCGGCGGGATCTATCTTGGTCAAAAATCTACCAATCGCCGGATATGTTGTGAAATCGCGCGCGAGCGGAGGCCAAAATGGCATCTTTTGTCTCTTCAATTTTGCCCATGTGATACTGTAAGTATTTTACTTTTCGATACATTAAATTACATCTGTTGGGCTTCCAGCGAGGTCACTTTCGTGGTGACTAGATCTATCTTGGTCAAAAAAATCTCCCAATGTTTGAAAATGCGCGAGAACGACGGAGGCCAAAATGGCATCTTTTTTGTCTCTTAAATTTGCCCGTGATACCTGTAAGAATTTTACTTTTTGATAACGTTAAATTACATCTGTTGGGCTTCCAACAGGTCACTTTTCGTGGTATTTGGATCTATCTTGGTCAAAATCTGCCAATCTCCATAAATGTTGGAGAAATCGCGCGAGCGGAGGCGAATGACCTCTTTTTTGAAAACCGTCAATTTTGCGAGCCTTCGCGATGCCTATCGGACATGGACTTATGGATTTCAAAAATAGCTTTCTACTAGCCGCGCGAGTCTAGAATCACTACGATTGGATTTCGGAACTCAAAAATGTCACGCTAGGAATCTTTGTGAAATTTCCTAAATGGAGGCCAAAATGGCATCTTTGGGCTCCTTAGCTGCCCACGTGATAAATGTAAAATTATACTTTTCGATCCTCTAAATTAGGTCATGTTGGGCTTCCAGCGGTCACTTTTCATGGCTATTTGGATCTATCTTGGTCAAAAATCCGCCAATCTCGAAATGTTGGAAGAAATCTGCTTTCGAGCGGAGGCCAAAATGGCATCTTTTGTCTCTTAATTTTGCCAGCGTGATACTGTAAAATTTTACTTTTTGATGCGTTGAATTACATCTGTTGGGCTTCCAACGAGGTCACTTTTCGTGTTATTTGGATCTATCTTGGTCAAAAATATGCCAATCGCCGGAAATGTTGGTGAAATCTGCAATTTTGCCGCGAGCGGAGGCCAAAATGGCATCTTTTTCTCTTCGGATATTTGCCCACGTGATACCTATAAGAATTTTACATTTTGATACGTTGAATTACATCTGTTGGGCTTCCAGCGAGGTCACTTTTCATGGCGGCGGGATCTATCTTGGTCAAAAATCTACCAATCACGGATATGTTGTGAGAAATCACGCACGAGCGGAGGCCAAAATGGCATCTTTTGTCTCTTCATTTTGCCCATGTGATACTGTAAGTATTTTACTTTTCGATACATTAAATTACATCTGTTGGGCTTCCAACGAGGTCACTTTTCGTGGTGACTAGATCTATCTTGGTCAAAAATCTCCCAATCGTTTGAGAAATCGCGCGACGAGGAGGCCAAAATGGCATCTTTTTTCTCTCTTAATTTTGCCCGCGTGATACTGTAAGAATTTTACTTTTCGATAACGTTAAATTACATCTGTTGGGCTTCCAACAGGTCACTTTTTCATGGGATCTATTTGGATCTATCTTGGTCAAAATCTGCCAATCTCCATAAATGTTGGAGAAATCTGCGCGAGCGGAGGCGGAATGACCTCTTTTGAAAACCGTCAATTTTGCGAGCCTTCGCGATGCCTATCGGACATGGACTTATGGATTTCAAAAATAGCTTTCTACTAGCCCATGCGGAGTCGAGAATCACTACGATTGGAGTTCTATCGGAACTCAAAAATGTCACGCTAGGAATCTTGTGAGAAATTTCCTAAATGGAGGCCAAAATGGCATCTTTGGGCTCCTTTAGCTGCCCACGTGATAAATGTAAAAATTATACTTTTCGATCCTCTAAATTAGGTCATGTTGGGCTTCCAACGAGGTCACTTTTCATGGTATTTGGATCTATCTTGGTCAAAAATCCGCCAATCTCGAAATGTTGGCCAATGCACGCTTTCGAGCGGAGGCCAAAATGGCATCTTTTGTCTCTTAATTTTGCCAGCGTGATACTGTAAAAATTTTACTTTTTGATGCGTTGAATTACATCTGTTGGGCTTCCAACGAGGTCACTTTTCGTGGTATTTGGATCTATCTTGGTCAAAAATATGCCAATCGCGGAAATGTTGTGAAATCACGCGAGCGGAGGCCAAAATGGCATCTTTTTCTCTTATTTTTGCCCCGTGATACCTATAAGAATTTTACATTTTGATACGTTGAATTACATCTGTTGGGCTTCCAGCGAGGTCACTTTTCATGGCGGCGGGATCTATCTTGGTCAAAAATCTACCAATCGCCCGGATATGTTGGAGAAATGCGCGCGAGCGGAGGCCAAAATGGCATCTTTTGTCTCTTCATTTGCCCATGTGATACGTAAGTATTTTACTTTTTGATACATTAAATTACATCTGTTGGGCTTCCAGCGAGGTCACTTTTTCGTGGTGACTAGATCTATCTTGGTCAAAAATCTCCCAATGTTGGCGAGAAATGTTGCGACGAGAGGCCAAAATGGCATCTTTTGTCTCTCTTATTTTGCCCCGTGATACTGTAAAATTTTACTTTTTGATAACGTTAAATTACATCTGTTGGGCTTCCAGCGAGGTCACTTTTTCATGGTATTTGGATCTATCTTGGTCAAAATCTGCCAATCTCCATAAATGTTGGCCAATCGCGAGCGGAGGCGAATGACCTCTTTTGAAAACCGTCAATTTTGCGAGCCTTCGCGATGCCTATCGGACATGGACTTATGGATTTCAAAAATAGCTTTCTACTAGCTTCGCGCGGAGTCGAGAATCACTACGATTGGATTCACGGAACTCAAAAAATGTCACGCTAGGAATCTTGGCGAAATTTCCTAAATGGAGGCCAAAATGGCATCTTTGGGCTCCTTAGCTGCCCCGTGATAAGCTGTAAAAATTATACTTTTCGATCCTCTAAATTAGGTCATGTTGGGCTTCCAGCGAGGTCACTTTTCATGGCATTTGGATCTATCTTGGTCAAAAATCCGCCAATCTCGAAATGTTGTGAGAAATCTGCTTTCGAGCGGAGGCCAAAATGGCATCTTTTGTCTCTTCATTTTGCCAGCGTGATACTGTAAAAATTTTACTTTTTGATGCGTTGAATTACATCTGTTGGGCTTCCAACGAGGTCACTTTTCGTGGTATTTGGATCTATCTTGGTCAAAAATATGCCAATCGCCCGGAAATGTTGGAGAAATCTGCGCGAGCGGAGGCCAAAATGGCATCTTTTTCTCTTAATTTTTGCCCACGTGATACCTATAAGAATTTTACATTTTGATACGTTGAATTACATCTGTTGGGCTTCCAGCGAGGTCACTTTTCATGGCGGCGGGATCTATCTTGGTCAAAAATCTACCAATCGCCGGATATGTTGGCCAATCACTGCGCGAGCGGAGGCCAAAATGGCATCTTTTGTCTCTTCAATTTGCCCATGTGATACACGTAAGTATTTTACTTTTCGATACATTAAATTACATCTGTTGGGCTTCCAACGAGGTCACTTTTCGTGGTGACTAGATCTATCTTGGTCAAAAATCTCCCAATCGCCCGAAATGCGCGAGCGAGAGGCCAAAATGGCATCTTTTGTCTCTTATTTGCCCGCGTGATACCTGTAAGAATTTTACTTTTTGATAACGTTAAATTACATCTGTTGGGCTTCCAGCGAGGTCACTTTTCGTGGTATTTGGATCTATCTTGGTCAAAATCTGCCAATCTCCATAAATGTTGGCCGAAATGCGCGCGAGCGGAGGGCGGAATGACCTCTTTTGAAAACCGTCAATTTTGCGAGCCTTAGCGATGCCTATCGGACATGGACTTATGGATTTCAAAAATAGCTTTCTACTAGCCCCCGCGGAGTCGGAATCACTACGATTGGATTTCGGAACTCAAAAATGTCACCGCTAGGAATCTTGGTGAGAAATTTCCTAAATGGAGGCCAAAATGGCATCTTTGGGCTCCTTAGCTGCCCCCCACGTGATAAGCTGTAAAATTATACTTTTCGATCCTCTAAATTAGGTCATGTTGGGCTTCCAACGAGGTCACTTTTCATATTTGGATCTATCTTGGTCAAAAATCCGCCAATCTCGAAATGTTGTGAAATGCTGCTTTCGAGCGGAGGCCAAAATGGCATCTTTTGTCTCTTCATTTTGCCAGCGTGATACTGTAAAATTTTACTTTTTGATGCGTTGAATTACATCTGTTGGGCTTCCAACGAGGTCACTTTTGTGTATTTGGATCTATCTTGGTCAAAAATATGCCAATCGCGAGAAATGTTGTGAAATCTGCCGCGAGCGGAGGCCAAAATGGCATCTTTTTCTCTCTTATTTTGCCCACGTGATACCTGTAAGAATTTTACATTTTGATACGTTGAATTACATCTGTTGGGCTTCCAACGAGGTCACTTTTCATGGCGGCGGGATCTATCTTGGTCAAAAATCTACCAATCACGGATATGTTTGGAAATCTACGCGCGAGCGGAGGCCAAAATGGCATCTTTTGTCTCTTCAATTTTGCCCATGTGATACTGTAAGTATTTTACTTTTTCGATACATTAAATTACATCTGTTGGGCTTCCAAGCGAGGTCACTTTTCGTGGTGACTAGATCTATCTTGGTCAAAAAATCTCCCAATGTTGGAAATGCGCGCGCGAGCGAGAGGCCAAAATGGCATCTTTTGTCTCTTTAATTTTGCCCGCGTGATACACTGTAAGAATTTTACTTTTCGATAACGTTAAATTACATCTGTTGGGCTTCCAACGAGGTCACTTTTCGTGGTATTTGGATCTATCTTGGTCAAAATCTGCCAATCTCCATAAATGTTGGTGAGAAATCTGCGCGAGCGGAGGCGGAATGACCTCTTTTGAAAACCGTCAATTTTGCGAGCCCCGCGATGCCTATCGGACATGGACTTATGGATTTCAAAAATAGCTTTCTACTAGCCCATACGGAGTCGAGAATCACTACGATTGGAGTTCACGGAACTCAAAAAATGTCACCGCTAGGAATCTTGGAGAAATTTCCTAAATGGAGGCCAAAATGGCATCTTTGGGCTCCTTAGCTGCCTACGTGATAAGCTGTAAAAATTATACTTTTCGATCCTCTAAATTAGGTCATGTTGGGCTTCCAGCGAGGTCACTTTTCATGGTATTTGGATCTATCTTGGTCAAAAATCCGCCAATCTCGAAATGTTTGAAATCTGCTTTCGAGCGGAGGCCAAAATGGCATCTTTTGTCTCTTAATTTTGCCCGCGTGATACACGTAAAATTTTACTTTTTGATGCGTTGAATTACATCTGTTGGGCTTCCAGCGAGGTCACTTTCGTGGCGTATTTGGATCTATCTTGGTCAAAAATATGCCAATCGCCGGAAATGTTGGCCAATCTGCGCGAGCGGAGGCCAAAATGGCATCTTTTTCTCTCAATTTTGCCCACGTGATACCTGTAAAAATTTTACATTTTGATACGTTGAATTACATCTGTTGGGCTTCCAGCGAGGTCACTTTTCATGGCGGCGGGATCTATCTTGGTCAAAAATCTACCAATCGCCCGGATATGTTGTGAGAAATCACGCGCGAGCGGAGGCCAAAATGGCATCTTTTGTCTCTTATTTTGCCCATGTGATACCTGTAAGTATTTTACTTTTCGATACATTAAATTACATCTGTTGGGCTTCCAGCGAGGTCACTTTTCGTGGTGACTAGATCTATCTTGGTCAAAAATCTCCCAATTTGGAAATCTGCGAGCGAGAGGCCAAAATGGCATCTTTTGTCTCTTTTGCTGCCCGCGTGATACTGTAAGAATTTTACTTTTCGATAACGTTAAATTACATCTGTTGGGCTTCCAACGAGGTCACTTTTCATGGCGTATTTGGATCTATCTTGGTCAAAATCTGCCAATCTCCATAAATGTTGTGAGAAATCGCGCGAGCGGAGGCGGAATGACCTCTTTTGAAAACCGTCAATTTTGCGAGCCTTAGCGATGCCTATCGGACATGGACTTATGGATTTCAAAAATAGCTTTCTACTAGCCCGCGGAGTCGAGAATCACTACGATTGGAGTTCACGGAACTCAAAAAATGTCACCGCTAGGAATCTTGAGAAATTTCCTAAATGGAGGCCAAAATGGCATCTTTGGGCTCCTTAGCTGCCCTTACGTGATAAGCTGTAAAATTATACTTTTCGATCCTCTAAATTAGGTCATGTTGGGCTTCCAGCGAGGTCACTTTTCATGGCGTATTTGGATCTATCTTGGTCAAAAATCCGCCAATCTCGAAATGTTGAAATCTGCTTTCGAGCGGAGGCCAAAATGGCATCTTTTGTCTCTTAATTTTGCCCGCGTGATACTGTAAAAATTTTACTTTTTGATGCGTTGAATTACATCTGTTGGGCTTCCAGCGAGGTCACTTTTCGTGGTATTTGGATCTATCTTGGTCAAAAATATGCCAATCGCGGAAATGTTGGGAAATCACGCGCGAGCGGAGGCCAAAATGGCATCTTTTTTCTCTTCGGCTGCCCACGTGATACCTATAAGAATTTTACATTTTGATACGTTGAATTACATCTGTTGGGCTTCCAACGAGGTCACTTTTCATGGCGGCGGGATCTATCTTGGTCAAAAATCTACCAATCGCCCGGATATGTTGAAATCTGCGCGCGAGCGGAGGCCAAAATGGCATCTTTTGTCTCTTAATTTTGCCCATGTGATACTGTAAGTATTTTACTTTTCGATACATTAAATTACATCTGTTGGGCTTCCAGCGAGGTCACTTTTCGTGGTGACTAGATCTATCTTGGTCAAAAAAAATCTCCCAATGTTGGTGAAATCTGCGAGCGAGAGGCCAAAATGGCATCTTTTGTCTCTTGTTTTTGCCCACGTGATACTGTAAGAATTTTACTTTTTGATAGCGTTAAATTACATCTGTTGGGCTTCCAACGAGGTCACTTTTCATGGTATTTGGATCTATCTTGGTCAAAATCTGCCAATCTCCATAAATGTTTGGAAATCTGCGCGAGCGGAGGCCAGAATGACCTCTTTTGAAAACCGTCAATTTTGCGAGCCTTAGCGATGCCTATCGGACATGGACTTATGGATTTCAAAAATAGCTTTCTACTAACCTTCCGCGAGTCAGAATCACTACGATTGGAGTTACGGAACTCAAAAAATGTCACGCTAGGAATCTTGAGAAATTTCCTAAATGGAGGCCAAAATGGCATCTTTGGGCTCTTAGCTGCTTACGTGATAAGCTGTAAAATTATACTTTTCGATCCTCTAAATTAGGTCATGTTGGGCTTCCAGCGAGGTCACTTTTCATGGTATTTGGATCTATCTTGGTCAAAAATCCGCCAATCTCGAAATGTTGGAGAAATGCTGCTTTCGAGCGGAGGCCAAAATGGCATCTTTTGTCTCTTCATTTTTGCCAGCGTGATACTGTAAGAATTTTACTTTTTGATGCGTTGAATTACATCTGTTGGGCTTCAACGAGGTCACTTTTCGTGGCGATTTGGATCTATCTTGGTCAAAAATATGCCAATCGCCCGGAAATGTTGGAGAAATCTGCCGCGAGCGGAGGCCAAAATGGCATCTTTTTTCTCTTCAATTTGCCCACGTGATACCTGTAAAATTTTACATTTTGATACGTTGAATTACATCTGTTGGGCTTCCAGCGAGGTCACTTTTCATGGCGGCGGGATCTATCTTGGTCAAAAATCTACCAATCGGATATGTTGGAAATCCATATTTGCCCATGTGATACTGTAAAGTATTTTACTTTTCGATACGTTAAATTACATCTGTTGGGCTTCCAGCGAGGTCACAAAATGGTGACTAGATCTATCTTGGTCAAAAATCTCCCAATCTCCATAAATGTTGCCCATGTGAGGCCAAAATGGCATCTTTTATCTTTTCTTTTTGCCCCGTGATATTTAAAATTTTACTTTTCGATAACGTTAAATTACATCTGGACATGGGCTTTATGGTCAGCTTTTTTTCATGGTGACTAGGATCTATCTTGGTCAAAAATCACGCCAATCTTCCATAAATGTTTCCCTAAATGGAGGCCAAAATGGCATCTTTTGGCTCCTCAATTTTGCCCGCGTGATATCGTAAAAATTTTACTTTTGGATCCTCTAAATTAGGTCATGTTGGGCTTCCAGTCGAGGTCACTTTTCATGGCGTTCATTTGGATCTATCTTGGCTAAAAATCCGCCAATCTCCATAAATGTTGGCCAAAATGGCATCTTTGGGAGCGGAGGCCAAAATGAATTATTTTTTTGATCCTCTTTAGGTCATGTTGGGCTTCCATGGAGGTCACTTTTCATGGCTTTGGATCTATCTTGGTCAAAAAATGCCAATCTCGAAAAATGTTTTTACTTTTAATCGAGCGTTGCCAAAATGGCATCTTTTGGGCTCTTTGTTTTGCCAGCGTGATCACTGTAAAATTTTACTTTTTTGATGCGTTGAATTGGATCTATTGGGCTTCAACGGGTCACTTTTCATGGTATTTGGATCTATCTTGGTCAAAAATATGCCAATGCCGGAAATGTTGTGAAATCACTGCCGACGGAGGCCAAAATGGCATCTTTTTTCTCTTATTTGCCCCGCGTGATACCTGTAAGAATTTTACATTTTTGATCGTTGAATTACATCTGTTGGGCTTCCAGCGAGGTCACTTTTCATGGCGGCGGGATCTATCTTGGTCAAAAATCTACCAATCGCCCGGATATGTTGGAGAAATGCGCGCGAGCGGAGGCCAAAATGGCATCTTTTGTCTCTTCATTTGCCCATGTGATACACGTAAGTATTTTACTTTTTGATACATTAAATTACATCTGTTGGGCTTCCAGCGAGGTCACTTTTCGTGGTGACTAGATCTATCTTGGTCAAAAATCTCCCAATGTTGTTGAAAAATGCGCGAGCGGAGGCCAAAATGGCATCTTTTGTCTCTTAATTTGCCCGCGTGATACTGTAAAAATTTTACTTTTCGATAACGTTAAATTACATCTGTTGGGCTTCAACGAGGTCACTTTTCGTGCGATTTGGATCTATCTTGGTCAAAATCTGCCAATCTCCATAAATGTTGTTGAAATGCGCGCGAGCGGAGGCGGAATGACCTCTTTTGAAAACCGTCAATTTTGCGAGCCTTCGCGATGCCTATCGGACATGGACTTATGGATTTCAAAAATAGCTTTCTACTAGCCGCGCGAGTCGGAATCACTACGATTGGATTACGGAACTCAAAAAATGTCACGCTAGGAATCTTGGCGAAATTTCCTAAATGGAGGCCAAAATGGCATCTTTGGGCTCCTTAGCTGCCCATACGTGATAAGCTGTAAAATTATACTTTTCGATCCTCTAAATTAGGTCATGTTGGGCTTCCAGCGAGGTCACTTTTCATGGTATTTGGATCTATCTTGGTCAAAAATCCGCCAATCTCGAAATGTTGTGCCAATCTGCTTTCGAGCGGAGGCCAAAATGGCATCTTTTGTCTCTTATTTTGCCAGCGTGATACTGTAAAATTTTACTTTTTGATGCGTTGAATTACATCTGTTGGGCTTCCAGCGAGGTCACTTTTCGTGGTATTTGGATCTATCTTGGTCAAAAATATGCCAATCGCTAGAAATGTTGGAGAAATGCCGCGAGCGGAGGCCAAAATGGCATCTTTTTCTCTAATTTGCCCACGTGATACCGTAAGAATTTTACATTTTGATACGTTGAATTACATCTGTTGGGCTTCCAGCGAGGTCACTTTTCATGGCGGCGGGATCTATCTTGGTCAAAAATCTACCAATCGCGGATATGTTGTGAAATCACGCGCGAGCGGAGGCCAAAATGGCATCTTTTGTCTCTTATTTTGCCCATGTGATACGTAAGTATTTTACTTTTCGATACATTAAATTACATCTGTTGGGCTTCCAGCGAGGTCACTTTTCGTGGTGACTAGATCTATCTTGGTCAAAAATCTCCCAATGTCGCGAGAAATGCGCGCGAGCGAGGAGGCCAAAATGGCATCTTTTGTCTCTTAATTTGCCCGCGTGATACTGTAAAATTTTACTTTTCGATAACGTTAAATTACATCTGTTGGGCTTCCAACGGAGGTCACTTTTCGTGGTATTTGGATCTATCTTGGTCAAAATCTGCCAATCTCCATAAATGTTGGTGAAATCTGCGCGAGCGGAGGGCGGAATGACCTCTTTTGAAAACCGTCAATTTTGCGAGCCTTCGCGATGCCTATCGGACATGGACTTATGGATTTCAAAAATAGCTTTCTACTAGCCGCGCGAGTCGAGAATCACTACGATTGGAGTTACGGAACTCAAAAATGTCACCGCTAGGAATCTTGGAGAAATTTCCTAAATGGAGGCCAAAATGGCATCTTTGGGCTCCTTAGCTGCCCACGTGATAAGCTGTAAAATTATACTTTTCGATCCTCTAAATTAGGTCATGTTGGGCTTCCAGCGGGTCACTTTTCATGGTATTTGGATCTATCTTGGTCAAAAATCCGCCAATCTCGAAATGTTGTGAAATCTGCTTTCGAGCGGAGGCCAAAATGGCATCTTTTGTCTCTTATTTTGCCAGCGTGATACACGTAAAATTTTACTTTTTGATGCGTTGAATTACATCTGTTGGGCTTCCAGCGAGGTCACTTTTCGTGCATTTGGATCTATCTTGGTCAAAAATATGCCAATCGCCGAAATGTTGGAGAAATCTGCCGAGAGCGGAGGCCAAAATGGCATCTTTTTCTCTTGATTTGCCCGCGTGATACTATAAAATTTTACATTTTGATACGTTGAATTACATCTGTTGGGCTTCCAGCGAGGTCACTTTTCATGGCGGCGGGATCTATCTTGGTCAAAATCTACCAATCGCCCGGATATGTTGAAAATGCGCGCGAGCGGAGGCCAAAATGGCATCTTTTGTCTCTTATTTTGCCCATGTGATACACGTAAGTATTTTACTTTTCGATACATTAAATTACATCTGTTGGGCTTCCAGCGAGGTCACTTTCGTGGTGACTAGATCTATCTTGGTCAAAAATCTCCCAATGTTGGCCAATGTCTGCGCGCGACGAGAGGCCAAAATGGCATCTTTTGTCTCTTCATTTGCCCGCGTGATACACGTAAGAATTTTACTTTTGATAACGTTAAATTACATCTGTTGGGCTTCCAACGAGGTCACTTTTCATGGCGGATTTGGATCTATCTTGGTCAAAATCTGCCAATCTCCATAAATGTTGGTGAGAAATACGCGCGAGCGGAGGCGGAATGACCTCTTTTGAAAACCGAGTCAATTTTGCGAGCCGCCGCGATGCCTATCGGACATGGACTTATGGATTTCAAAAATAGCTTTCTACTAGCCATGCGAGTCGAGAATCACTACGATTGGAGTTACGGAACTCAAAAAATGTCACCGCTAGGAATCTTGAGAAATTTCCTAAATGGAGGCCAAAATGGCATCTTTGGGCTCCTTATTTGCCCCACGTGATAAGCTGTAAAATTATACTTTTCGATCCTCTAAATTAGGTCATGTTGGGCTTCCAACGAGGTCACTTTTCATGGCTATTTGGATCTATCTTGGTCAAAAATCCGCCAATCTCGAAATGTTGTGAAATCTGCTTTCGAGCGGAGGCCAAAATGGCATCTTTTGTCTCTTGTTTGCCGTGTGATACTGTAAAATTTTACTTTTTGATGCGTTGAATTACATCTGTTGGGCTTCCAGCGAGGTCACTTTTCGTGGTATTTGGATCTATCTTGGTCAAAAATATGCCAATCGCCGGAAATGTTGTGAAATCTGCCGCGAGCGGAGGCCAAAATGGCATCTTTTTCTCTTATTTGCCCGCGTGATACCGTAAGAATTTTACATTTTGATACGTTGAATTACATCTGTTGGGCTTCCAGCGAGGTCACTTTTCATGGCGGCGGGATCTATCTTGGTCAAAAATCTACCAATCGCGGATATGTTGTCAAAAATCGCACGAGCGGAGGCCAAAATGGCATCTTTTGTCTCTTGTTTGCCCATGTGATACACTGTAAGTATTTTACTTTTCGATACATTAAATTACATCTGTTGGGCTTCCAACGAGGTCACTTTTCGTGGTGACTAGATCTATCTTGGTCAAAAATCTCCCAATGTTGAAATGCTGCGCGCGAGAGGCCAAAATGGCATCTTTTGTCTCTTCATTTTGCCGCGTGATACTGTAAAATTTTACTTTTCGATAACGTTAAATTACATCTGTTGGGCTTCCAACGAGGTCACTTTTCATGGTATTTGGATCTATCTTGGTCAAAATCTGCCAATCTCCATAAATGTTTGAAATCTGCGAGCGGAGGCGGAATGACCTCTTTTGAAAACCGTCAATTTTGCGAGCCTTCGCGATGCCTATCGGACATGGACTTATGGATTTCAAAAATAGCTTTCTACTAACCGCGCGGAGTCGAGAATCACTACGATTGGAGTTCACGGAACTCAAAAAATGTCACGCTAGGAATCTTGGAGAAATTTCCTAAATGGAGGCCAAAATGGCATCTTTGGGCTCCTTAGCTGCCCCACGTGATAAGCTGTAAAAATTATACTTTTCGATCCTCTAAATTAGGTCATGTTGGGCTTCCAACGAGGTCACTTTTCATGGTATTTGGATCTATCTTGGTCAAAAATCCGCCAATCTCGAAATGTTGGCAAAATGCTTTCGAGCGGAGGCCAAAATGGCATCTTTTTGTCTCTTATTTTGCCAGCGTGATACACGTAAGAATTTTACTTTTTGATGCGTTGAATTACATCTGTTGGGCTTCCAACGAGGTCACTTTCGTGGTATTTGGATCTATCTTGGTCAAAAATATGCCAATCGCGAAATGTTGTTGGCAATCTGCGCGAGCGGAGGCCAAAATGGCATCTTTTTTCTCAAAATTTTGCCGCGTGATACCTATAAGAATTTTACATTTTGATACGTTGAATTACATCTGTTGGGCTTCCAAGCGAGGTCACTTTTCATGGCGGCGGGATCTATCTTGGTCAAAAATCTACCAATCGCGGATATGTTGGAAATCACGCGCGAGCGGAGGCCAAAATGGCATCTTTTGTCTCTTATTTTGCCCATGTGATACACGTAAGTATTTTACTTTTCGATACATTAAATTACATCTGTTGGGCTTCCAACGAGGTCACTTTCGTGGTGACTAGATCTATCTTGGTCAAAAATCTCCCAATGTTTGAAAATGCGCGAGCGAGAGGCCAAAATGGCATCTTTTGTCTCTTCATTTGCCCCCGCGTGATACTGTAAAAATTTTACTTTTCGATAACGTTAAATTACATCTGTTGGGCTTCCAACGAGGTCACTTTTCATGGCGATTTGGATCTATCTTGGTCAAAATCTGCCAATCTCCATAAATGTTGGCCAAAATACGCGCGAGCGGAGGCGGAATGACCTCTTTTTTGAAAACCGTCAATTTTGCGAGCCTTCGCGATGCCTATCGGACATGGACTTATGGATTTCAAAAATAGCTTTCTACTAGCCGCCGCGAGTCGAGAATCACTACGATTGGAGATTTACGGAACTCAAAAAATGTCACCGCTAGGAATCTTGTGAAATTTCCTAAATGGAGGCCAAAATGGCATCTTTGGGCTCCTTAGCTGCCCTACGTGATAAGCTGTAAAATTATACTTTTCGATCCTCTAAATTAGGTCATGTTGGGCTTCCAACAGGTCACTTTTCATGGTATTTGGATCTATCTTGGTCAAAAATCCGCCAATCTCGAAATGTTTGAAATCTGCTTTCGAGCGGAGGCCAAAATGGCATCTTTTGTCTCTTAATTTTGCCAGCGTGATACTGTAAGAATTTTACTTTTTGATGCGTTGAATTACATCTGTTGGGCTTCCAACAGGTCACTTTTCGTGTATTTGGATCTATCTTGGTCAAAAATATGCCAATCGCCCGAAATGTTGGCAAAATCTGCGCGAGCGGAGGCCAAAATGGCATCTTTTTCTCTTAATTTGCCCACGTGATACTGTAAGAATTTTACATTTTGATACGTTGAATTACATCTGTTGGGCTTCCAACGAGGTCACTTTTCATGGCGGCGGGATCTATCTTGGTCAAAAATCTACCAATCGCGGATATGTTGTGAAAATGCGCGAGCGGAGGCCAAAATGGCATCTTTTGTCTCTCTTTTTGCCCATGTGATACACTGTAAGTATTTTACTTTTCGATACATTAAATTACATCTGTTGGGCTTCCAACGAGGTCACTTTCGTGGTGACTAGATCTATCTTGGTCAAAAATCTCCCAATGTTGCCCGAGAAATGCGCGCGAGCGGAGGCCAAAATGGCATCTTTTGTCTCTTAATTTTGCCCACGTGATACTGTAAGAATTTTACTTTTCGATAACGTTAAATTACATCTGTTGGGCTTCCAACAGGTCACTTTTCATGGTATTTGGATCTATCTTGGTCAAAATCTGCCAATCTCCATAAATGTTGGAGAAATCGCGCGAGCGGAGGCGAGAATGACCTCTTTTTGAAAACCGTCAATTTTGCGCAGCCGCGATGCCTATCGGACATGGACTTATGGATTTCAAAAATAGCTTTCTACTAGCCCCGCCGCGGAGTCGAGAATCACTACGATTGGATTTACGGAACTCAAAAATGTCACGCTAGGAATCTTGAGAAATTTCCTAAATGGAGGCCAAAATGGCATCTTTGGGCTCCTTAGCTGCCCCACGTGATAAGCTGTAAAAATTATACTTTTCGATCCTCTAAATTAGGTCATGTTGGGCTTCCAGCGAGGTCACTTTTCATATTTGGATCTATCTTGGTCAAAAATCCGCCAATCTCGAAATGTTGTGAAATCTGCTTTCGAGCGGAGGCCAAAATGGCATCTTTTGTCTCTTTTTTTGCCAGCGTGATACACTGTAAAATTTTACTTTTTTGATGCGTTGAATTACATCTGTTGGGCTTCCAACGAGGTCACTTTCGTGGTATTTGGATCTATCTTGGTCAAAAATATGCCAATCGCGGAAATGTTGTGAAATCTGCGCGAGCGGAGGCCAAAATGGCATCTTTTTTCTCTTCATTTTGCCCACGATGATACCGTAAGAATTTTACATTTTGATACGTTGAATTACATCTGTTGGGCTTCCAGCGAGGTCACTTTTCATGGCGGCGGGATCTATCTTGGTCAAAAATCTACCAATCCCGGATATGTTGGAGAAATCGCGCGAGCGGAGGCCAAAATGGCATCTTTTGTCTCTTATTTTGCCCATGTGATACACGTAAGTATTTTACTTTTCGATACATTAAATTACATCTGTTGGGCTTCCAGCGAGGTCACTTTTTCGTGGTGACTAGATCTATCTTGGTCAAAAATCTCCCAATGTTGTGAAATGCGCGCGACGAGAGGCCAAAATGGCATCTTTTGTCTCTTCATTTTGCCCGTGATACTGTAAAATTTTACTTTTTCGATAACGTTAAATTACATCTGTTGGGCTTCCAACGAGGTCACTTTTCGTGGCGATTTGGATCTATCTTGGTCAAAATCTGCCAATCTCCATAAATGTTGGAAATCTGCGCGAGCGGAGGCGGAATGACCTCTTTTGAAAACCGTCAATTTTGCGAGCCTTCGCGATGCCTATCGGACATGGACTTATGGATTTCAAAAATAGCTTTCTACTAGCTAACGGAGTCGAGAATCACTACGATTGGAGTTCGGAACTCAAAAATGTCACCGCTAGGAATCTTGGAGAAATTTCCTAAATGGAGGCCAAAATGGCATCTTTGGGCTCCTTAGCTGCCTTACGTGATAAGCTGTAAAATTATACTTTTCGATCCTCTAAATTAGGTCATGTTGGGCTTCCAACGAGGTCACTTTTCATGGTATTTGGATCTATCTTGGTCAAAAATCCGCCAATCTCGAAATGTTGGAAATCTGCTTTCGAGCGGAGGCCAAAATGGGATCTTTTGTCTCTTAATTTTGCCAGCGTGATACACTGTAAAATTTTACTTTTTGATGCGTTGAATTACATCTGTTGGGCTTCCAGCGAGGTCACTTTTTTTCGTGTATTTGGATCTATCTTGGTCAAAAATATGCCAATCGCGGAAATGTTGGCCAATCTGCGCGAGCGGAGGCCAAAATGGCATCTTTTTTCTCTTAATTTGCCCGCGTGATACTGTAAGAATTTTACATTTTGATACGTTGAATTACATCTGTTGGGCTTCCAGCGAGGTCACTTTTTCATGGCGGCGGGATCTATCTTGGTCAAAAATCTACCAATCGCCCGGATATGTTGAGAAATGCACGCGCGAGCGGAGGCCAAAATGGCATCTTTTTCTCTCTTTTGCCCATGTGATACTGTAAGTATTTTACTTTTCGATACATTAAATTACATCTGTTGGGCTTCCAACGAGGTCACTTTTCGTGGTGACTAGATCTATCTTGGTCAAAAATCTCCCAATGTTTGTTCAATCTGCGCGACGGAGGCCAAAATGGCATCTTTTGTCTCTTTTTGCCCACGTGATACTGTAAGAATTTTACTTTTTTAACGTTAAATTACATCTGTTGGGCTTCCAACGAGGTCACTTTTCGTGGCGATTTGGATCTATCTTGGTCAAAATCTGCCAATCTCCATAAATGTTGGAAATCTGCGAGCGGAGGCGAGAATGACCTCTTTTGAAAACCGTCAATTTTGCGAGCCTTCGCGATGCCTATCGGACATGGACTTATGGATTTCAAAAATAGCTTTCTACTAGCCATACGCGAGTCGAGAATCACTACGATTGGAGTTCGGAACTCAAAAAATGTCACGCTAGGAATCTTGGAAATTTCCTAAATGGAGGCCAAAATGGCATCTTTGGGCTCCTTAGCTGCTACGTGATAAGCTGTAAAATTATACTTTTCGATCCTCTAAATTAGGTCATGTTGGGCTTCCAACGAGGTCACTTTTCATGGTATTTGGATCTATCTTGGTCAAAAATCCGCCAATCTCTCGAAATGTTTGGAAATCTGCTTTCGAGCGGAGGCCAAAATGGGATCTTTTGTCTCTTCATTTTGCCAGCGTGATACTGTAAAAATTTTACTTTTTGATGCGTTGAATTACATCTGTTGGGCTTCCAACGAGGTCACTTTTCGTGGTATTTGGATCTATCTTGGTCAAAAATATGCCAATCGCCCGGAAATGTTTGAGAAATCTGCGCGAGCGGAGGCCAAAATGGCATCTTTTTCTCTTCAATTTGCCCACGTGATACGTAAGAATTTTACATTTTGATACGTTGAATTACATCTGTTGGGCTTCCAACGAGGTCACTTTTTCATGGCGGCGGGATCTATCTTGGTCAAAAATCTACCAATCGCCCGGATATGTTGTGAATCACGCGCGAGCGGAGGCCAAAATGGCATCTTTTGTCTCTTATTTTGCCCATGTGATGATACACGTAAGTATTTTACTTTTCGATACATTAAATTACATCTGTTGGGCTTCCAACGAGGTCACTTTTCGTGGTGACTAGATCTATCTTGGTCAAAAATCTCCCAATGTTGCGAAAAATCGCGCGACGAGCGGAGGCCAAAATGGCATCTTTTGTCTCTTCATTTTGCCCCGTGATACTGTAAGAATTTTACTTTTTGATAACGTTAAATTACATCTGTTGGGCTTCCAACGAGGTCACTTTTCATGGCGATTTGGATCTATCTTGGTCAAAATCTGCCAATCTCCATAAATGTTGGCCAATCTGCGAGCGGAGGCGGAATGACCTCTTTTGAAAACCGTCAATTTTTGCGAGCCTTCGCGATGCCTATCGGACATGGACTTATGGATTTCAAAAATAGCTTTCTACTAGCTTTTACGCGGAGTCAGAATCACTACGATTGGAGTTACGGAACTCAAAAAATGTCACCGCTAGGAATCTTGTGAAATTTCCTAAATGGAGGCCAAAATGGCATCTTTGGGCTCCTTAGCTGCCCCACGTGATAAGCTGTAAAATTATACTTTTCGATCCTCTAAATTAGGTCATGTTGGGCTTCCAACGAGGTCACTTTCATATTTGGATCTATCTTGGTCAAAAATCCGCCAATCTCGAAATGTTGGCCAAAATGCTTTCGAGCGGAGGCCAAAATGGGATCTTTTGTCTCTTTTTTGCCCGCGTGATACTGTAAAATTTTACTTTTTGATGCGTTGAATTACATCTGTTGGGCTTCCAACGGGTCACTTTTCGTGGTATTTGGATCTATCTTGGTCAAAAATATGCCAATCGCGGAAATGTTTGAGAAATCTGCACGAGCGGAGGCCAAAATGGCATCTTTTTCTCTTCTTTTGCCCGCGTGATACCTGTAAGAATTTTACATTTTGATACGTTGAATTACATCTGTTGGGCTTCCAGCGAGGTCACTTTTCATGGCGGCGGGATCTATCTTGGTCAAAAATCTACCAATCGCCCGGATATGTTTGAAACACACGCCGCGAGCGGAGGCCAAAATGGCATCTTTTGTCTCTTTTTTGCCCATGTGATACACTGTAAGTATTTTACTTTTCGATACATTAAATTACATCTGTTGGGCTTCCAACGAGGTCACTTTTCGTGGTGACTAGATCTATCTTGGTCAAAAATCTCCCAATGTTGGCCAGAAATGCTTGCGAGCGAGAGGCCAAAATGGCATCTTTTGTCTCTTACTTTTGCCCGCGTGATACTGTAAAAATTTTACTTTTTGATAACGTTAAATTACATCTGTTGGGCTTCCAACGAGGTCACTTTTTTCATGGTATTTGGATCTATCTTGGTCAAAATCTGCCAATCTCCATAAATGTTGGTGAAATCTACGCGAGCGGAGGCGGAATGACCTCTTTTGAAAACCGTCAATTTTGCGAGCCTTCGCGATGCCTATCGGACATGGACTTATGGATTTCAAAAATAGCTTTCTACTAACCGCGCGAGTCGAGAATCACTACGATTGGAGTTTACGGAACTCAAAAAATGTCACCGCTAGGAATCTTGTGAAATTTCCTAAATGGAGGCCAAAATGGCATCTTTGGGCTCCTTAGCTGCCCCACGTGATAAGCTGTAAAATTATACTTTTCGATCCTCTAAATTAGGTCATGTTGGGCTTCCAACGAGGTCACTTTTCATGGCTATTTGGATCTATCTTGGTCAAAAATCCGCCAATCTCGAAATGTTGTGAAATCTGCTTTCGAGCGGAGGCCAAAATGGGATCTTTTGTCTCTTCATTTTGCCAGCGTGATACTGTAAAATTTTACTTTTTGATGCGTTGAATTACATCTGTTGGGCTTCCAACGAGGTCACTTTCGTGGTATTTGGATCTATCTTGGTCAAAAATATGCCAATCGCCCGGAAATGTTGGAAATCTGCGCGAGCGGAGGCCAAAATGGCATCTTTTTCTCTTATTTGCCCGCGTGATACCTGTAAGAATTTTACATTTTGATACGTTGAATTACATCTGTTGGGCTTCCAACGAGGTCACTTTTCATGGCGGCGGGATCTATCTTGGTCAAAAATCTACCAATCGCCCGGATATGTTGTGAAATCACGCGCGAGCGGAGGCCAAAATGGCATCTTTTGTCTCTTCATTTTGCCCATGTGATACTGTAAGTATTTTACTTTTCGATACATTAAATTACATCTGTTGGGCTTCCAACGAGGTCTTTTTCGTGGTGACTAGATCTATCTTGGTCAAAAAATCTCCCAATGTTGGCCGAAATGTTGCGCGACGACGGAGGCCAAAATGGCATCTTTTGTCTCTTAATTTTGCCCACGTGATACTGTAAGAATTTTACTTTTCGATAACGTTAAATTACATCTGTTGGGCTTCCAACGAGGTCACTTTTTCATGGCGATTTGGATCTATCTTGGTCAAAATCTGCCAATCTCCATAAATGTTGGAGAAATCTACCGCGAGCGGAGGCGAGAATGACCTCTTTTGAAAACCGTCAATTTTGCGAGCCTTCGCGATGCCTATCGGACATGGACTTATGGATTTCAAAAATAGCTTTCTACTACTAGCTTCGCGCGAGTCAGAATCACTACGATTGGAGTTCGGAACTCAAAAAATGTCACCGCTAGGAATCTTGGAGAAATTTCCTAAATGGAGGCCAAAATGGCATCTTTGGGCTCCTTAGCTGCCCCACGTGATAAGCTGTAAAAATTATACTTTTCGATCCTCTAAATTAGGTCATGTTGGGCTTCCAACGAGGTCACTTTTCATGGCTATTTGGATCTATCTTGGTCAAAAATCCGCCAATCTCGAAATGTTGGTGAAATCTGCTTTCGAGCGGAGGCCAAAATGGGATCTTTTGTCTCTTAATTTGCCAGCGTGATACCTGTAAGAATTTTACTTTTTGATGCGTTGAATTACATCTGTTGGGCTTCCAACGAGGTCACTTTTCGTGGCGATTTGGATCTATCTTGGTCAAAAATATGCCAATCGCGGAAATGTTGGCAAATCTGCGAGACGGAGGCCAAAATGGCATCTTTTTCTCTTCGGCTGCCCGTGATACTGTAAGAATTTTACATTTTGATACGTTGAATTACATCTGTTGGGCTTCCAGCGAGGTCACTTTTCATGGCGGCAGGATCTATCTTGGTCAAAAATCTACCAATCGCCCGGATATGTTGTGAAATGCACGCGCGAGCGGAGGCCAAAATGGCATCTTTTGTCTCTTATTTTGCCCATGTGATACTGTAAGTATTTTACTTTTTGATACATTAAATTACATCTGTTGGGCTTCCAGCGAGGTCACTTTTCGTGGTGACTAGATCTATCTTGTCAAAAAAATCTCCCAATGTTGAAATTGCGCGAGCGGAGGCCAAAATGGCATCTTTTGTCTCTTTTTTTTTTGCCCACGTGATAGGTAAAATTGGCTTTTTGATCGTTAAATTTTTGGGTCTCGAGGTCACTTTTCGTGGCGGACTGGATCTATCTTGGTCAAAAATCTGCCAATCTCCATAAATGTTTGTGAAAATGCCGAGCGGAGGCCAAAATGGCATCTTTTGTCTCTTCAATTTTGCGAGCCTTCGACATGTGATACGATAAGTTAAATTTTACTTTTGATACATTAAAATCTGTTTTTCTTTTTTTGACTTGGATCTATCTTGGTCAAAAAATCTCAATCTAGGAATGTTGGGCTTCCTAACGGAGGCCAAAATGGCATCTTTTGTCTCTTTTTTTTACTGTAAGAATTTTACTTTTTGATAACGTTAAATTCTATCTTGGGCTTCAAAGGTCACTTTTCATATTTGGATCTATCTATCTTGGTCAAAAATCTGCCAATCTCCATAAATGTTGGCCAATCTCGCGAGCGGAGGCCAAAATGACTCTCTTTTGAAAACCGTCAATTTTGCGAGCCTTCGCGATGCCTATCGGACATGGACTTATGGATTTCAAAAATAGCTTTCTACTAACCGCCGGAGTCGAGAATCACTACGATTGGATCTATTTGGAACTCAAAAAATGTCACCGCTAGGAATCTTGTGAAATTTCCTAAATGGAGGCCAAAATGGCATCTTTGGGCTCTTAATTTTGCCCACGTGATAAGCGTAAGAATTATACTTTTCGATCCTCTAAATTAGGTCATGTTGGGCTTCCAACGAGGTCACTTTTCATGGCATTTGGATCTATCTTGGTCAAAAATCCGCCAATCTCGAAATGTTGAGAAATACGCTTTCGAGCGGAGGCCAAAATGGGATCTTTTGTCTCTTAATTTTGCCAGCGTGATACTGTAAGAATTTTACTTTTTGATCGTTGAATTACATCTGTTGGGCTTCAACGAGGTCACTTTTCGTGGCGATTTGGATCTATCTTGGTCAAAAATATGCCAATCGCCCGGAAATGTTGGTGAGAAAATCTGCGCGAGCGGAGGCCAAAATGGCATCTTTTTCTCTTATTTGCCCCGTGATACCTGTAAGAATTTTACATTTTGATACGTTGAATTACATCTGTTGGGCTTCCAACGAGGTCACTTTCGATGGCGGCGGGATCTATCTTGGTCAAAAATCTACCAATCGCGGATATGTTTGAGAAATCTGCGCGAGCGGAGGCCAAAATGGCATCTTTTGTCTCTTCATTTGCCCATGTGATACTGTAAGTATTTTACTTTTCGATACATTAAATTACATCTGTTGGGCTTCCAAGCGGGTCACTTTTCGTGGTGACTAGATCTATCTTGGTCAAAAATCTCCCAATGTTGGTTGAAATCTGCGACGAGAGGCCAAAATGGCATCTTTTGTCTCTTATTTGCCCCGTGATACACTGTAAGAATTTTACTTTTCGATAACGTTAAATTACATCTGTTGGGCTTCCAACGAGGTCACTTTTCATGGTATTTGGATCTATCTTGGTCAAAATCTGCCAATCTCCATAAATGTTGGCCAATCTGCGCGAGCGGAGGCGGAATGACCTCTTTTGAAAACCGTCAATTTTGCGAGCCTTCGCGATGCCTATCGGACATGGACTTATGGATTTCAAAAATAGCTTTCTACTAACCTTCGCGGAGTCGAGAATCACTACGATTGGAGTTACGGAACTCAAAAAATGTCACCGCTAGGAATCTTGACGAAATTTCCTAAATGGAGGCCAAAATGGCATCTTTGGGCTCCTTTAGCTGCCCCACGTGATAAGCTGTAAAAATTATACTTTTCGATCCTCTAAATTAGGTCATGTTGGGCTTCCAACGAGGTCACTTTTCATGGTATTTGGATCTATCTTGGTCAAAAATCCGCCAATCTCGAAATGTTGTGAAATCTGCTCGAGCGGAGGCCAAAATGGGATCTTTTGTCTCTAATTTGCCAGCGTGATACTGTAAAAATTTTACTTTTTGATGCGTTGAATTACATCTGTTGGGCTTCCAACGAGGTCACTTTTCGTGGCGGTATTTGGATCTATCTTGGTCAAAAAAATATGCCAATCGCCCGGAAATGTTGGCAATCTGCGCGAGCGGAGGCCAAAATGGCATCTTTTTCTCTTAATTTGCCCCGTGATACCGTAAGAATTTTACATTTTGATACGTTGAATTACATCTGTTGGGCTTCCAACGAGGTCACTTTTCGTGGCGGCGGGATCTATCTTGGTCAAAAATCTACCAATCGCCCGGATATGTTGGCCAGAAATGCGCGAGCGGAGGCCAAAATGGCATCTTTTGTCTTAATTTTGCCCATGTGATACTGTAAGTATTTTACTTTTCGATACATTAAATTACATCTGTTGGGCTTCCAACGAGGTCACTTTTTCGTGGTGACTAGATCTATCTTGGTCAAAAATCTCCCAATGTTGGAGAAATGCGACGAGGAGGCCAAAATGGCATCTTTTGTCTCTTCAATTTGCCCACGTGATACTGTAAGAATTTTACTTTTTGATAACGTTAAATTACATCTGTTGGGCTTCCAACGAGGTCACTTTTCGTGGTATTTGGATCTATCTTGGTCAAAATCTGCCAATCTCCATAAATGTTGGCCAATCTGCGCGAGCGGAGGCGGAATGACCTCTTTTGAAAACCGTCAATTTTTGCGAGCCTTCGCGATGCCTATCGGACATGGACTTATGGATTTCAAAAATAGCTTTCTACTAGCCGTCACGGAGTCGAGAATCACTACGATTGGAGTTCACGGAACTCAAAAAATGTCACCGCTAGGAATCTTGTGAGAAATTTCCTAAATGGAGGCCAAAATGGCATCTTTGGGCTCCTTAGCTGCCCCACGTGATAAGCTGTAAGAATTATACTTTTCGATCCTCTAAATTAGGTCATGTTGGGCTTCCAACGAGGTCACTTTTCATGGCATTTGGATCTATCTTGGTCAAAAATCCGCCAATCTCGAAATGTTGGCGAAATCTGCTTTCGAGCGGAGGCCAAAATGGGATCTTTTGTCTCTTATTTTGCCCGCGTGATACTGTAAAATTTTACTTTTTGATGCGTTGAATTACATCTGTTGGGCTTCCAACGAGGTCACTTTTCGTGGTATTTGGATCTATCTTGGTCAAAAAATATGCCAATCGCGGAAATGTTGGCCAATCTGCGCGCGAGCGGAGGCCAAAATGGCATCTTTTTTCTCTTATTTTGCCCACGTGATACCTGTAAGAATTTTACATTTTGATCGTTGAATTACATCTGTTGGGCTTCCAACGAGGTCACTTTTCATGGCGGCGGGATCTATCTTGGTCAAAAATCTACCAATCGCCGGGATATGTTGGAGAAATGCGCGCGAGCGGAGGCCAAAATGGCATCTTTTTCTCTTCTTTTGCCCATGTGATACTGTAAGTATTTTACTTTTTGATACATTAAATTACATCTGTTGGGCTTCCAACGAGGTCACTTTCGTGGTGACTAGATCTATCTTGGTCAAAAATCTCCCAATGTTGAGGAAAATCTGCGACGGAGGCCAAAATGGCATCTTTTGTCTCTTTTTTCGTGATACATAAAATTTTACTTTTTGATAACGTTAAATTACATCTGTTGGGCTTCCAACGAGGTCACTTTTTCGTGGTGACTGGATCTATCTTGGTCAAAAATCGCCAATCTCCATAAATGTTGGTGAAATGCGCGAGCGGAGGCCAAAATGGCATCTTTTGTCTCAATTTTCATTTGCCCGCGTGATACGTAAGAATTTTACTTTTTGATAACAAAAATTACATCTGTTGGGCTTCCAACGAGGTCACTTTTTGACTGGATCTATCTTGGGCCTTCCCTAAATGGAGGCCAAAATGGCATCTTTGGGCTCTTTTTGCCGCGTGGACTTTTCGATCTTAAATTACATCATGTTCAAAAATGGATTTGGATCTATCTTGGTCAAAAATCGCCAATCTCCATAAATGTTGGCAATTACCCGACGGAGGCCAAAATGACCTCTTTTGTCTCAATTTTGCGAGCCTTCGCGATGCCTATAAGACATGGACTTATGGATTTCAAAAATAGCTTTCTACTGGGCTTCCAACGAGGTCGAATCACTACGATTTGGTTCGGAACTCAAAAAATGTCATCGCTAGGAATCTTTGGAAATTTCCCTAAATGGAGGCCAAAATGGCATCTTTGGGCTCTTAGCTGCCCACGTGATAGCTGTAAGAATTATACTTTTCGATCCTCTAAATTAGGTCATGTTGGGCTTCCAACGAGGTCACTTTTCATGGTATTTGGATCTATCTTGGTCAAAAATCCGCCAATCTCGAAATGTTGTGAAATACGCTTTCGAGCGGAGGCCAAAATGGCATCTTTTGTCTCTTCAATTTTGCCCGTGTGATACTGTAAGAATTTTACTTTTTGATGCGTTGAATTACATCTGTTGGGCTTCCAACGAGGTCACTTTTCGTGGCGATTGGATCTATCTTGGTCAAAAATATGCCAATCGCCCGAAATGTTGGAGAAATGCGCGCGAGCGGAGGCCAAAATGGCATCTTTTTTTCTCTTCAATTTTGCCCCGTGATACTGTAAGAATTTTACATTTTGATACGTTGAATTACATCTGTTGGGCTTCCAACGAGGTCACTTTTCATGGCGGCGGGATCTATCTTGGTCAAAAATCTACCAATCGCGGATATGTTGGAAATCTGCGCGAGCGGAGGCCAAAATGGCATCTTTTGTCTCTTCATTTGCCCATGTGATACTGTAAGTATTTTACTTTTCGATACATTAAATTACATCTGTTGGGCTTCCAACAGGTCACTTTTCGTGGTGACTAGATCTATCTTGGTCAAAAATCTCCCAATGTTGGCCAATCTGCCGACGGAGGCCAAAATGGCATCTTTTGTCTCTTATTTTGCCCACGTGATACTGTAAGAATTTTACTTTTTGATAACGTTAAATTACATCTGTTGGGCTTCCAACGAGGTCACTTTTCATGGCGATTTGGATCTATCTTGGTCAAAATCTGCCAATCTCCATAAATGTTGGCCAATCTGCCGAGCGGAGGCAGAATGACCTCTTTTGAAAACCGTCAATTTTGCGAGCCTTCGCGATGCCTATCGAGACATGGACTTATGGATTTCAAAAATAGCTTTCTACTAGCCGCGCCAGTCGAGGAATCACTACGATTGGAGTTCGGAACTCAAAAAATGTCACCGCTAGGAATCTTTGAAATTTCCTAAATGGAGGCCAAAATGGCATCTTTGGGCTCCTTAGCTGCCCCACGTGATAAGCTGTAAAATTATACTTTTCGATCCTCTAAATTAGGTCATGTTGGGCTTCCAACGAGGTCACTTTTCATGGCATTTGGATCTATCTTGGTCAAAAATCCGCCAATCTCGAAATGTTGGGAAATCTGCTTTCGAGCGGAGGCCAAAATGGGATCTTTTGTCTCTTCAATTTGCCAGCGTGATACTGTAAAATTTTACTTTTTGATGCGTTGAATTACATCTGTTGGGCTTCCAACGAGGTCACTTTCGTGGCGGTATTTGGATCTATCTTGGTCAAAAATATGCCAATCGCTAGAAATGTTTGAGAAATCTGCCGCGAGCGGAGGCCAAAATGGCATCTTTTTTCTCTTATTTGCCCACGTGATACCTGTAAGAATTTTACATTTTGATACGTTGAATTACATCTGTTGGGCTTCCAACGAGGTCACTTTTCATGGCGGCGGGATCTATCTTGGTCAAAAATCTACCAATCGCGGATATGTTGGCCAATCTGCACGAGCGGAGGCCAAAATGGCATCTTTTGTCTCTTCATTTGCCCATGTGATACTGTAAGTATTTTACTTTTCGATACATTAAATTACATCTGTTGGGCTTCCAACGAGGTCACTTTTTCGTGGTGACTAGATCTATCTTGGTCAAAAATCTCCCAATGTTGTTGAGAAATCTGCGCGACGAGAGGCCAAAATGGCATCTTTTGTCTCTTATTTTGCCCACGTGATACTGTAAGAATTTTACTTTTTCGATAACGTTAAATTACATCTGTTGGGCTTCCAACGAGGTCACTTTTCATGGCGACTGGATCTATCTTGGTCAAAATCTGCCAATCTCCATAAATGTTGGCCAATCTGCGCGACGGAGGCGAGAATGACCTCTTTTGAAAACCGTCAATTTTGCGAGCCTTCGCGATGCCTATCGGACATGGACTTATGGATTTCAAAAATAGCTTTCTACTAACCGCACGGAGTCGAATCACTACGATTGGAGTTCACGGAACTCAAAAAATGTCACCGCTAGGAATCTTGTGAGAAATTTCCTAAATGGAGGCCAAAATGGCATCTTTGGGCTCCTTAGGCTGCCCCACGTGATAGCTGTAAAATTATACTTTTCGATCCTCTAAATTAGGTCATGTTGGGCTTCCAACGAGGTCACTTTTCATGGTAAATTTTGGATCTATCTTGGTCAAAAATCCGCCAATCTCGAAATGTTGTGAGAAATCTGCTCGAGCGGAGGCCAAAATGGGATCTTTTGTCTCTTAATTTGCCAGCGTGATACTGTAAAATTTTACTTTTTGATGCGTTGAATTACATCTGTTGGGCTTCCAACGAGGTCACTTTTCGTGGTATTTGGATCTATCTTGGTCAAAAATATGCCAATCGCCCGAAATGTTGGCGAAATCTGCGCGAGCGGAGGCCAAAATGGCATCTTTTTCTCTTGTTTGCCCACGTGATACCTGTAAGAATTTTACATTTTGATACGTTGAATTACATCTGTTGGGCTTCCAACGGGTCACTTTTTCATGGCGGCGGGATCTATCTTGGTCAAAAATCTACCAATCGCCCGGATATGTTGGAGAAATCTGCGCGCGAGCGGAGGCCAAAATGGCATCTTTTGTCTCTTCATTTTGCCCATGTGATACTGTAAGTATTTTACTTTTCGATACATTAAATTACATCTGTTGGGCTTCCAACGGGTCACTTTTCGTGGTGACTAGATCTATCTTGGTCAAAAATCTCCCAATGTTTGAAAATGCGCGACGAGAGGCCAAAATGGCATCTTTTGTCTCTTAATTTGCCCACGTGATACACTGTAAGAATTTTACTTTTTGATAACGTTAAATTACATCTGTTGGGCTTCAACGAGGTCACTTTTCATGGTATTTGGATCTATCTTGGTCAAAAATCTGCCAATCTCCATAAATGTTGTGAAATCTGCGCGACGGAGGCGGAATGACCTCTTTTGAAAACCGTCAATTTTGCGAGCCTTCGCGATGCCTATCGGACATGGACTTATGGATTTCAAAAATAGCTTTCTACTAGCTTCACGGAGTCGAATCACTACGATTGGAGTTCGGAACTCAAAAAATGTCACCGCTAGGAATCTTGGAGAAATTTCCCTAAATGGAGGCCAAAATGGCATCTTTGGGCTCCTTAGCTGCCCACGTGATAAGCTGTAAAAATTATACTTTTCGATCCTCTAAATTAGGTCATGTTGGGCTTCCAACGAGGTCACTTTTCATGGTATTTGGATCTATCTTGGTCAAAAATCCGCCAATCTCGAAATGTTGGAAATCTGCTTTCGAGCGGAGGCCAAAATGGGATCTTTTGTCTCTTGTTTGCCAGCGTGATACTGTAAGAATTTTACTTTTTGATGCGTTGAATTACATCTGTTGGGCTTCCAACGAGGTCACTTTTCGTGGTATTTGGATCTATCTTGGTCAAAAATATGCCAATCGCCCGGAAATGTTGGCGGAGGAAATCTGCGCACGAGCGGAGGCCAAAATGGCATCTTTTTCTCTCACCGCTAGGAATTTGCCCACGTGATACTGTAAGAATTTTACATTTTGATACGTTGAATTACATCTGTTGGGCTTCCAACGAGGTCACTTTTCATGGCGGCGGGATCTATCTTGGTCAAAAATCTACCAATCGCGGATATGTTGGAGAAAATGCACGCGCGAGCGGAGGCCAAAATGGCATCTTTTGTCTCTTATTTTGCCCATGTGATACTGTAAGTATTTTACTTTTCGATACATTAAATTACATCTGTTGGGCTTCCAACGAGGTCACTTTCGTGGTGACTAGATCTATCTTGGTCAAAAATCTCCCAATGTTGGAAATGCTGCGACAGAGGCCAAAATGGCATCTTTTGTCTCTTGATTTGCCCACGTGATACACTGTAAGAATTTTACTTTTCGATAACGTTAAATTACATCTGTTGGGCTTCCAACGAGGTCACTTTTCATGGCGGATTTGGATCTATCTTGGTCAAAATCTGCCAATCTCCATAAATGTTTGAGAAATACGCGACGGAGGCGGAATGACCTCTTTTGAAAACCGTCAATTTTGCGAGCCTTCGCGATGCCTATCGGACATGGACTTATGGATTTCAAAAATAGCTTTCTACTAGCCGCACGCGAGTCGAATCACTACGATTGGAGTTCGGAACTCAAAAAATGTCACCGCTAGGAATCTTGTGAAATTTCCCTAAATGGAGGCCAAAATGGCATCTTTGGGCTCCTTAGCTGCCACGTGATAAGCTGTAAAATTATACTTTTCGATCCTCTAAATTAGGTCATGTTGGGCTTCCAACGAGGTCACTTTTCATGGCGGATTTGGATCTATCTTGGTCAAAAATCCGCCAATCTCGAAATGTTGTGAGAAATCTGCTTTCGAGCGGAGGCCAAAATGGCATCTTTTGTCTCTTGATTTGCCAGCGTGATACTGTAAAATTTTACTTTTTGATGCGTTGAATTACATCTGTTGGGCTTCCAACGAGGTCACTTTTCGTGGTATTTGGATCTATCTTGGTCAAAAATATGCCAATCGCGAAATGTTGGAAATCTGCGCGAGCGGAGGCCAAAATGGCATCTTTTTCTCTTATTTGCCCACGTGATACCTATAAGAATTTTACATTTTGATACGTTGAATTACATCTGTTGGGCTTCCAACGAGGTCACTTTTTCATGGCGGCGGGATCTATCTTGGTCAAAAATCTACCAATCGCCGGATATGTTGGAAATCTGCACGAGCGGAGGCCAAAATGGCATCTTTTGTCTCTTTGCACACGAGAAACGGAGGCCAAAATTTGCCCATGTGATACTGTAAGTATTTTACTTTTCGATACATTAAATTACATCTGTTGGGCTTCCAACGAGGTCACTTTTCGTGGTGACTAGATCTATCTTGGTCAAAAATCTCCCAATGTTGGCAATGAAATCTGCGAGCGAGAGGCCAAAATGGCATCTTTTGTCTCTTCATTTTGCCCACGTGATACTGTAAAAATTTTACTTTTCGATAACGTTAAATTACATCTGTTGGGCTTCCAACGAGGTCACTTTTCATGTATTTGGATCTATCTTGGTCAAAATCTGCCAATCTCCATAAATGTTGGCCAAAATACGCGCCGAGCGGAGGCGGAATGACCTCTTTTGAAAACCGTCAATTTTGCGAGCCTTCGCGATGCCTATCGAGACATGGACTTATGGATTTCAAAAATAGCTTTCTACTAGCCGCACGGAGTCGAGAATCACTACGATTGGAGTTACGGAACTCAAAAAATGTCACCGCTAGGAATCTTGGAAATTTCCTAAATGGAGGCCAAAATGGCATCTTTGGGCTCCTTAGCTGCCCCACGTGATAAATGTAAAATTATACTTTTCGATCCTCTAAATTAGGTCATGTTGGGCTTCCAACGAGGTCACTTTTCATGGCTATTTGGATCTATCTTGGTCAAAAATCCGCCAATCTCGAAATGTTGTGAAATACGCTTTCGAGCGGAGGCCAAAATGGCATCTTTTGTCTCTTAATTTGCCCGCGTGATACTGTAAAATTTTACTTTTTGATGCGTTGAATTACATCTGTTGGGCTTCCAACGAGGTCACTTTTCGTGGCGGTATTTGGATCTATCTTGGTCAAAAATATGCCAATCGCGGAAATGTTGGAAATCTGCCGCGAGCGGAGGCCAAAATGGCATCTTTTTCTCTTCATTTGCCCACGTGATACCAGTAAAATTTTACATTTTGATACGTTGAATTACATCTGTTGGGCTTCCAACAGGTCACTTTTCATGGCGGCGGGATCTATCTTGGTCAAAAATCTACCAATCGCGGATATGTTGAGAAATCTGCACGAGCGGAGGCCAAAATGGCATCTTTTGTCTCTTATTTTGCCCATGTGATACTGTAAGTATTTTACTTTTCGATACATTAAATTACATCTGTTGGGCTTCCAACGGGTCACTTTTCGTGGTGACTAGATCTATCTTGGTCAAAAATCTCCCAATGTTGGCGAATCTGCGCCGAGAGGCCAAAATGGCATCTTTTGTCTCTTCATTTGCCGCGTGATACTGTAAGAATTTTACTTTTCGATAACGTTAAATTACATCTGTTGGGCTTCCAACAGGTCACTTTTCGTGGCGACTGGATCTATCTTGGTCAAAATCTGCCAATCTCCATAAATGTTTGAAATCTACGCGACGGAGGCGGAATGACCTCTTTTGAAAACCGTCAATTTTGCGAGCCTTCGCGATGCCTATCAGACATGGACTTATGGATTTCAAAATAAATAGCTTTCTACTAGCCGCACGGAGTCAGAATCACTACGATTGGAGTTACGGAACTCAAAAAATGTCACCGCTAGGAATCTTTGTGAAATTTCCTAAATGGAGGCCAAAATGGCATCTTTGGGCTCCTTAGCTGCCCCACGTGATAAATGTAAAATTATACTTTTCGATCCTCTAAATTAGGTCATGTTGGGCTTCCAACGGGTCACTTTTCATGGCGTATTTGGATCTATCTTGGTCAAAAATCCGCCAATCTCGAAATGTTGAGAAATCTGCTCGAGCGGAGGCCAAAATGGCATCTTTTGTCTCTTAATTTGCCCGCGTGATACTGTAAGAATTTTACTTTTTGATGCGTTGAATTACATCTGTTGGGCTTCCAACGAGGTCACTTTTCGTGGCGGCTGGATCTATCTTGGTCAAAAATATGCCAATCGCCGGAAATGTTGGTGAAATCTGCGCGAGCGGAGGCCAAAATGGCATCTTTTTTCTCTTCAATTTTGCCCACGTGATACCTGTAAGAATTTTACATTTTGATACGTTGAATTACATCTGTTGGGCTTCCAACGAGGTCACTTTTCGTGGCGGCGGGATCTATCTTGGTCAAAAATCTACCAATCGCCGGATATGTTGGAAATCTGCACGACGGAGGCCAAAATGGCATCTTTTGTCTCTTAATTTTGCCCATGTGATACTGTAAGTATTTTACTTTTCGATACATTAAATTACATCTGTTGGGCTTCCAACGAGGTCACTTTTCGTGGTGACTAGATCTATCTTGGTCAAAAATCTCCCAATGTTGGCGAGGAATCTGCCCGAAACGGAGGCCAAAATGGCATCTTTTGTCTCTCTTAATTTTGCCCACGTGATACTGTAAAATTTTACTTTTCGATAACGTTAAATTACATCTGTTGGGCTTCCAACGAGGTCACTTTTCATGGTATTTGGATCTATCTTGGTCAAAATATGTCGCCAATCTCCATAAATGTTGGCAATCACGCGACGGAGGCGAATGACCTCTTTTGAAAACCGTCAATTTTGCGAGCCTTCGCGATGCCTATCGAACATGGACTTATGGATTTCAAAAATAGCTTTCTACTAACCGCGCGAGTCGAGAATCACTACGATTGGAGTTACGGAACTCAAAAAATGTCACCGCTAGGAATCTTTGAGAAATTTTCCTAAATGGAGGCCAAAATGGCATCTTTGGGCTCCTTAGCTGCCCACGTGATAAATGTAAAATTATACTTTTCGATCCTCTAAATTAGGTCATGTTGGGCTTCCAACAGGTCACTTTTCATGGGCATTTGGATCTATCTTGGTCAAAAATCCGCCAATCTCGAAATGTTGGAAAATCTGCTCGAGCGGAGGCCAAAATGGCATCTTTTGTCTCTTAATTTGCCCGTGATACACTGTAAAATTTTACTTTTTGATGCGTTGAATTACATCTGTTGGGCTTCCAACGAGGTCACTTTTCATGGCGGATTGGATCTATCTTGGTCAAAAAATATGCCAATCGCTAGGAAATGTTGAAATCTGCCGCGAGCGGAGGCCAAAATGGCATCTTTTTCTCTTATTTGCCCACGTGATACCTGTAAGAATTTTACATTTTGATACGTTGAATTACATCTGTTGGGCTTCCAACGAGGTCACTTTTCATGGCGACGGGATCTATCTTGGTCAAAAATCTACCAATCGCCGGATATGTTGTGAGAAATGCACGCGCGACGGAGGCCAAAATGGCATCTTTTGTCTCTTCAATTTGCCCATGTGATACTGTAAGTATTTTACTTTTCGATACATTAAATTACATCTGTTGGGCTTCCAACGAGGTCACTTTCGTGGTGACTAGATCTATCTTGGTCAAAAATCTCCCAATGTTTGGAAAATGCTGACGAGAGGCCAAAATGGCATCTTTTGTCTCTTTTTGCCCACGTGATTTGTAAGAATTTTACTTTTCGATAACGTTAAATTACATCTGTTGGGCTTCCAAGCGGTCACTTTTCGTGTATTTGGATCTATCTTGGTCAAAATCTGCCAATCTCCATAAATGTTTGAAATGCCGAGCGACGGAGGCGAGAATGACCTCTTTTGAAAACCGTCAATTTTGCGAGCCTTCGCGATGCCTATCGGACATGGACTTATGGATTTCAAAAATAGCTTTCTACTAACCGCGCGGAGTCGAGAATCACTACGATTGGAGTTACGGAACTCAAAAAATGTCACCGCTAGGAATCTTGAGAAATTTCCTAAATGGAGGCCAAAATGGCATCTTTGGGCTCCTTAGCTGCCACGTGATAAATGTAAGAATTATACTTTTCGATCCTCTAAATTAGGTCATGTTGGGCTTCCAACGAGGTCACTTTTCATGGTATTTGGATCTATCTTGGTCAAAAATCCGCCAATCTCGAAATGTTGTGAAAAATGCTTTCGAGCGGAGGCCAAAATGGCATCTTTTGTCTCTTTTTTGCCAGCGTGATACTGTAAGAATTTTACTTTTGATGCGTTGAATTACATCTGTTGGGCTTCCAACGAGGTCACTTTTTCGTGGCGATTTGGATCTATCTTGGTCAAAAAATATGCCAATCGCGGAAATGTTGGTTGAAATCTGCCTAACGGAGGCCAAAATGGCATCTTTTTTCTCTTCGGCTTTGCCCCGTGATACCTATAAGAATTTTACATTTTGATACGTTGAATTACATCTGTTGGGCTTCCAACGAGGTCACTTTTTCATGGCGACGGGATCTATCTTGGTCAAAAATCTACCAATCGCCGGATATGTTGGTGAGAAATCTGCACGACGCGGAGGCCAAAATGGCATCTTTTGTCTCTTCATTTTGCCCATGTGATACTGTAAGTATTTTACTTTTCGATACATTAAATTACATCTGTTGGGCTTCCAACGGTCACTTTCGTGGTGACTAGATCTATCTTGGTCAAAAATCTCCCAATGTTGTGGTGAATCTGCCGACAGAGGCCAAAATGGCATCTTTTGTCTCTTCATTTGCCCACGTGATACTGTAAGAATTTTACTTTTTGATAACGTTAAATTACATCTGTTGGGCTTCCAACGAGGTCACTTTTCGTGGTATTTGGATCTATCTTGGTCAAAATCTGCCAATCTCCATAAATGTTGTGAAATCTGCCGAGCGGAGGCGAGAATGACCTCTTTTGAAAACCGTCAATTTTGCGAGCCTTCGCGATGCCTATCGGACATGGACTTATGGATTTCAAAAATAGCTTTCTACTAACTTCATGCGGAGTCGAGAATCACTACGATTGGAGTTACGGAACTCAAAAATGTCACCGCTAGGAATCTTTGAAATTTCCTAAATGGAGGCCAAAATGGCATCTTTGGGCTCCTTAGCTGCCCCACGTGATAAGCTGTAAGAATTATACTTTTCGATCCTCTAAATTAGGTCATGTTGGGCTTCCAACGGGTCACTTTTCATGGCGGATTTGGATCTATCTTGGTCAAAAATCCGCCAATCTCGAAATGTTGAGAAATCTGCTCGAGCGGAGGCCAAAATGGCATCTTTTGTCTCTTCATTTGCCAGCGTGATACTGTAAGAATTTTACTTTTTGATGCGTTGAATTACATCTGTTGGGCTTCCAACAGGTCACTTTTCGTGGTATTTGGATCTATCTTGGTCAAAAAATATGCCAATCGCCCGAGAAATGTTGGCAATGCGCGAACGGAGGCCAAAATGGCATCTTTTTCTCTTGATTTGCCCGCGTGATAAAATTTTACATTTTGATACGTTGAATTACATCTGTTGGGCTTCCAACGAGGTCACTTTTCATGGCGGCGGGATCTATCTTGGTCAAAAATCTACCAATCTCCGGATATGTTGGCGAAAAATGCGCACGACGGAGGCCAAAATGGCATCTTTTGTCTCTTGTTTGCCCATGTGATACTGTAAGTATTTTACTTTTCGATACATTAAATTACATCTGTTGGGCTTCCAACAGGTCACTTTTCGTGGTGACTAGATCTATCTTGGTCAAAAATCTCCCAATGTTGAAAAATCTGCGACGGAGGCCAAAATGGCATCTTTTTGTCTCTTCAGCTGCCCACGTGATACTGTAAGAATTTTACTTTTCGATAACGTTAAATTACATCTGTTGGGCTTCCAACAGGTCACTTTTTGGCGGACTGGATCTATCTTGGTCAAAAATCTGCCAATCTCCATAAATGTTGGCGAGAAATCTGCGACGGAGGCGAGAATGACCTCTTTTGAAAACCGTCAATTTTGCGAGCCTTCGCGATGCCTATCGGACATGGACTTATGGATTTCAAAAATAGCTTTCTACTAGCCGCACGGAGTCCAGAATCACTACGATTGGAGTTACGGAACTCAAAAAATGTCACCGCTAGGAATCTTGAGAAATTTCCTAAATGGAGGCCAAAATGGCATCTTTGGGCTCCTTTAGGCCCCCACGTGATAGCGTAAGAATTATACTTTTCGATCCTCTAAATTAGGTCATGTTGGGCTTCCAACAGGTCACTTTTCATGGTATTTGGATCTATCTTGGTCAAAAATCCGCCAATCTCGAAATGTTGGAGAAATCTGCTCCGACGGAGGCCAAAATGGCATCTTTTGTCTCTTCAATTTGCCAGCGTGATACTGTAAAATTTTACTTTTTGATGCGTTGAATTACATCTGTTGGGCTTCCAACGAGGTCACTTTTCGTGATTGGATCTATCTTGGTCAAAAATATGCCAATCGCGAGAAATGTTGGCAAAATCACGCGACGGAGGCCAAAATGGCATCTTTTTTCTCTTATTTGCCCACGTGATACCTGTAAGAATTTTACATTTTGATCGTTGAATTACATCTGTTGGGCTTCCAACGGGTCACTTTTCATGGCGGCGGGATCTATCTTGGTCAAAAATCTACCAATCGCCCGGATATGTTGGAGAAATACGCGAGCGGAGGCCAAAATGGCATCTTTTGTCTCTTCATTTTTGCCCATGTGATACCTGTAAGTATTTTACTTTTCGATACATTAAATTACATCTGTTGGGCTTCCAACGGGTCACTTTCGTGGTGACTAGATCTATCTTGGTCAAAAATCTCCCAATGTTGTTGCCAATCTGCGAAACGGAGGCCAAAATGGCATCTTTTGTCTCTTCATTTGCCCACGTGATACTGTAAAAATTTTACTTTTCGATAACGTTAAATTACATCTGTTGGGCTTCCAACAGGTCTTTTTCGTGGCGGATTTGGATCTATCTTGGTCAAAATCTGCCAATCTCCATAAATGTTGGCAATCTGCGCGACGGAGCGAGAATGACCTCTTTTGAAAACCGTCAATTTTGCGAGCCTTCGCGATGCCTATCAGACATGGACTTATGGATTTCAAAAATAGCTTTCTACTAGCTTCACGCGGAGTCGAGAATCACTACGATTGGAGTTACGGAACTCAAAAAATGTCACCGCTAGGAATCTTGATGAGAAATTTCCCTAAATGGAGGCCAAAATGGCATCTTTGGGCTCCTTAGCTGCCCACGTGATAAATGTAAAATTATACTTTTCGATCCTCTAAATTAGGTCATGTTGGGCTTCCAACAGGTCACTTTTCATTATTTGGATCTATCTTGGTCAAAAATCCGCCAATCTCGAGAAATGTTGTGAAATCTGCTCGAGCGGAGGCCAAAATGGCATCTTTTGTCTCTTCAATTTTGCCAGCGTGATACTGTAAGAATTTTACTTTTTGATGCGTTGAATTACATCTGTTGGGCTTCCAACGAGGTCACTTTTCGTGGTATTTGGATCTATCTTGGTCAAAAATATGCCAATCGCGGAAATGTTGGCCAATCTGCGCGAGCGGAGGCCAAAATGGCATCTTTTTTCTCTTCATTTGCCACGTGATACCTATAAGAATTTTACATTTTGATACGTTGAATTACATCTGTTGGGCTTCCAACGAGGTCACTTTTCATGGCGGCGGGATCTATCTTGGTCAAAAATCTACCAATCGCGCGGATATGTTGGAATGAATCTGCGCGAGCGGAGGCCAAAATGGCATCTTTTGTCTCTTCAATTTTGCCCATGTGATACTGTAAGTATTTTACTTTTCGATACATTAAATTACATCTGTTGGGCTTCCAGTCAGGTCACTTTCGTGGTGACTAGATCTATCTTGGTCAAAAATCTCCCAATGTTGTTGAGAAATCTGCGAGCGGAGGCCAAAATGGCATCTTTTGTCTCTTGTTTGCCCACGTGATACTGTAAAAATTTTACTTTTCGATAACGTTAAATTACATCTGTTGGGCTTCCAACAGGTCACTTTTCGTGGCGGACTGGATCTATCTTGGTCAAAATCTGCCAATCTCCATAAATGTTGCAAAATACGCGACGGAGGCGGAATGACCTCTTTTGAAAACCGTCAATTTTGCGAGCCTTCGCGATGCCTATCAGACATGGACTTATGGATTTCAAAAATAGCTTTCTACTAGCTTCGCCTTCGGAGTCGAGAATCACTACGATTGGAGTTTCGGAACTCAAAAATGTCACCGCTAGGAATCTTGACTAGAAATTTCCCTAAATGGAGGCCAAAATGGCATCTTTGGGCTCCTTAGCTGCCACGTGATAAATGTAAAATTATACTTTTCGATCCTCTAAATTAGGTCATGTTGGGCTTCCAACAGGTCACTTTTCATGGCGATTGGATCTATCTTGGTCAAAAATCCGCCAATCTCGAGAAATGTTGGCCAATCTGCTCGAGCGGAGGCCAAAATGGCATCTTTTGTCTCTTCAATTTTGCCCGCGTGATACCTATAAAATTTTACTTTTTGATACGTTGAATTACATCTGTTGGGCTTCCAACGAGGTCACTTTTCGTGGTGACTGGATCTATCTTGGTCAAAAATATGCCAGCTAGGAAATGTTGGAAATTTGCCTAACGGAGGCCAAAATGGCATCTTTTGTCTCTTCAGCTGCCCACGTGATACTGTAAGAATTTTACTTTTTGATATCGTTGAATTACATCTGTTGGGCTTCCAACAGGTCACTTTTCATGGCGGCTGGATCTATCTTGGTCAAAAATCGCCAATCTCCGGAAATGTTGGCCAAAATGCTCGACGGAGGCCAAAATGGCATCTTTTGTCTCTTCAATTTTGCCCATGTGATAGTAAGTATTTTACTTTTGGATACGTTAAATTACATCTGTTGGGCTTGGCATGGTGACTGGATCTATCTTGGTCTCAATCTAGGAATGTTGGCAGAAATTTCCCTCAAAATGGAGGCCAAAATGGCATCTTTTGTCTCTTAAGTAAATTTTTACTTTGATACACTGTAAAATTTTACATTTTGATACGTTAAATTACATCTGTTGGGCTTCCAACGGTCACTTTTTCATGGTGGTGACCGGATCTATCTTGGTCAAAAATCGCCAATCTCCAGGCCAAAAAATGTTAATTTTACATTTTGAAATCTGCTGTTGGGCGAGCTTTCATGGGAGGCCAAAATGGCATCTTTTGTCTCTTCATTTGCCCATGTGATACCTGTAAGTATTTTACTTTTTGATACATTAAATTACATCTGTTGGGCTTCCAACAGGTCACTTTTCATGGTGACTAGATCTATCTTGGTCAAAAAATCTCCCAATGTTGAAATCTGCCCGACGGAGGCCAAAATGGCATCTTTTGTCTCTTCAGCTGCCCACGTGATACTGTAAAATTTTACTTTTCGATAACGTTAAATTACATCTGTTGGGCTTCCAACGAGGTCACTTTTCATGGCGACGGATCTATCTTGGTCAAAAATCTGCCAATCTCCATAAATGTTGGAAATCTGCCGACGGAGGCCAAAATGACCTCTTTTTTGAAAACCGTCAATTTTGCGAGCCTTCGCGATGCCTATCAGACATGGACTTATGGATTTCAAAAATAGCTTTCTACTGGGCTTCCACGAGGTCAGAATCACTACGATTGGAGTTATCGGAACTCAAAAAATGTCACCGCTAGGAAATGTTGGAAATTTCCTAAATGGAGGCCAAAATGGCATCTTTGGGCTCTTAGCTGCCCACGTGATAAATGTAAGAATTATACTTTTCGATCCTCTAAATTAGGTCATGTTGGGCTTCCAACAGGTCAATTTTCATGGCGGCCCTGGATCTATCTTGGTCAAAAATCCGCCAATCTCCGAAATGTTGGAAATCTGCTCGAGCGGAGGCCAAAATGGCATCTTTTGTCTCTTCAGCTGCCGCGTGATACCTGTAAGAATTTTACTTTTTGATGCGTTGAATTACATCTGTTGGGCTTCCAACAGGTCACTTTTCGTGTATTTGGATCTATCTTGGTCAAAAATATGCCAATCGCTAGAAATGTTGTGAAATGCGCGCACGACGGAGGCCAAAATGGCATCTTTTGTCTCTTCAATTTTGCCCCGTGATACCTGTAAGAATTTTACATTTTGATACGTTGAATTACATCTGTTGGGCTTCCAACGAGGTCACTTTTCATGGCGACTAGGATCTATCTTGGTCAAAAATCTACCAATCGCGGATATGTTGGAGGAAATCTGCACGACGACGGAGGCCAAAATGGCATCTTTTGTCTCTTCAATTTGCCCATGTGATACTGTAAGTATTTTACTTTTCGATACATTAAATTACATCTGTTGGGCTTCCAACAGGTCACTTTCGTGGTGACTAGATCTATCTTGGTCAAAAATCTCCCCAATGTTGAAAAATCTGCCCGAACGGAGGCCAAAATGGCATCTTTTGTCTCTTCAGCTGCCCACGTGATACTGTAAGAATTTTACTTTTCGATAACGTTAAATTACATCTGTTGGGCTTCCAACAGGTCACTTTTCGTGGCGACTGGATCTATCTTGGTCAAAATCTGCCAATCTCCATAAATGTTGGCGGAAATCTGCCCGACGGAGGCGGAATGACCTCTTTTGAAAACCGTCAATTTTGCGAGCCTTCGCGATGCCTATCGAGACATGGACTTATGGATTTCAAAAATAGCTTTCTACTAGCTTCGCACGGAGTCGAGAATCACTACGATTGGAGTTCGGAACTCAAAAAATGTCACCGCTAGGAATCTTGTGAGAAATTTCCCTAAATGGAGGCCAAAATGGCATCTTTGGGCTCCTTAGCTGCCCCACGTGATAAATGTAAATTATACTTTTCGATCCTCTAAATTAGGTCATGTTGGGCTTCCAACAGGTCACTTTTCATGGCGACTGGATCTATCTTGGTCAAAAATCCGCCAATCTCGAAATGTTGGCAATCTGCTCGAGCGGAGGCCAAAATGGCATCTTTTGTCTCTTGACTGCCCGCGTGATACCTGTAAGAATTTTACTTTTTGATGCGTTGAATTACATCTGTTGGGCTTCCAACGAGGTCACTTTTCGTGGCATTTGGATCTATCTTGGTCAAAAATATGCCAATCGCCCGAAATGTTGGCAATCGCGCGAGCGGAGGCCAAAATGGCATCTTTTTTCTCTTCATTTTGCCCACGTGATACCTGTAAGAATTTTACATTTTGATACGTTGAATTACATCTGTTGGGCTTCCAACGGGTCACTTTTCGTGGCGGCGGGATCTATCTTGGTCAAAAAATCTACCAATCGCGGATATGTTGTGAAATGCACGACGACGGAGGCCAAAATGGCATCTTTTGTCTCTTGAGCTGCCCATGTGATACTGTAAGTATTTTACTTTTCGATACATTAAATTACATCTGTTGGGCTTCCAACGGGTCACTTTTCGTGGTGACTAGATCTATCTTGGTCAAAAATCTCCCAATGTTGATGAGAAATGCGCCGACGGAGGCCAAAATGGCATCTTTTGTCTCTTTACTGCCCCGTGATACTGTAAGAATTTTACTTTTCGATAACGTTAAATTACATCTGTTGGGCTTCCAACGAGGTCACTTTTCGTGTATTTGGATCTATCTTGGTCAAAATCTGCCAATCTCCATAAATGTTGGCAAAATGCGCGAGACGGAGGCGGAATGACCTCTTTTGAAAACCGTCAATTTTGCGAGCCTTCGCGATGCCTATCAGACATGGACTTATGGATTTCAAAAATAGCTTTCTACTAACCGCACGGAGTCTAGAATCACTACGATTGGAGTTACGGAACTCAAAAATGTCACCGCTAGGAATCTTGACGAGAAATTTTCCTAAATGGAGGCCAAAATGGCATCTTTGGGCTCCTTAGCTGCCCCACGTGATAGCTGTAAGAATTATACTTTTCGATCCTCTAAATTAGGTCATGTTGGGCTTCCAACGGGTCACTTTTCATGGCGATTTGGATCTATCTTGGTCAAAAATCCGCCAATCTCGAAATGTTGATAGAAATGCATCTTTCGAGCGGAGGCCAAAATGGCATCTTTTGTCTCTTATTTGCCGCGTGATACTGTAAAATTTTACTTTTTGATGCGTTGAATTACATCTGTTGGGCTTCCAACGGTCACTTTCGTGGCGTGATGGATCTATCTTGGTCAAAAATATGCCAATCGCGAAATGTTGGCCAATCTGCACTGACGGAGGCCAAAATGGCATCTTTTTCTCTTCATTTGCCCACGTGATACCTATAAGAATTTTACATTTTGATACGTTGAATTACATCTGTTGGGCTTCCAACGAGGTCACTTTTCGTGGCGGCGGGATCTATCTTGGTCAAAAATCTACCAATCGCGGATATGTTGTGAAATCTGCCGCGAGCGGAGGCCAAAATGGCATCTTTTGTCTCTTGATTTGCCCATGTGATACTGTAAGTATTTTACTTTTCGATACATTAAATTACATCTGTTGGGCTTCCAACGGGTCACTTTCGTGGTGACTAGATCTATCTTGGTCAAAAATCTCCCAATGTTGGCGAGAAATCTGCCCGAATAGAGGCCAAAATGGCATCTTTTGTCTCTTCATTTGCCCACGTGATACCTGTAAGAATTTTACTTTTCGATAACGTTAAATTACATCTGTTGGGCTTCCAACAGGTCACTTTTCGTGGCGGCTGGATCTATCTTGGTCAAAATCGCCAATCTCCATAAATGTTGGAAATCTGCCCGAACGGAGGCGGAATGACCTCTTTTGAAAACCGTCAATTTTGCGAGCCTTCGCGATGCCTATCGAGACATGGACTTATGGATTTCAAAAATAGCTTTCTACTAGCTTCGCACGGAGTCAGAATCACTACGATTGGAGTTACGGAACTCAAAAAATGTCACCGCTAGGAATCTTGACGAAATTTCCTAAATGGAGGCCAAAATGGCATCTTTGGGCTCCTTAGCTGCCCCACGTGATAACTGTAAAATTATACTTTTCGATCCTCTAAATTAGGTCATGTTGGGCTTCCAACGGGTCACTTTTCATGGCATTTGGATCTATCTTGGTCAAAAATCCGCCAATCTCCAGAAATGTTGGAAATCTGCTCGAGCGGAGGCCAAAATGGCATCTTTTGTCTCTTCATTTGCCAGCGTGATACCTGTAAAATTTTACTTTTCGATGCGTTGAATTACATCTGTTGGGCTTCCAACAGGTCACTTTCGTGGCGGCTTGGATCTATCTTGGTCAAAAATATGCCAATCGCGAAATGTTGGCGAAATCTGCACGAACGGAGGCCAAAATGGCATCTTTTTCTCTTCAACTGCCACTTGATACCTGTAAGAATTTTACATTTTGATACGTTGAATTACATCTGTTGGGCTTCAAACGAGGTCACTTTTCGTGGCGGCGGGATCTATCTTGGTCAAAAATCTACCAATCGCCGGATATGTTGGATGAAAATCTGCACGAGCGGAGGCCAAAATGGCATCTTTTGTCTCTTCAGCTGCCCATGTGATACCTGTAAGTATTTTACTTTTCGATACATTAAATTACATCCTGTTGGGCTTCCAACAGGTCACTTTTCGTGGTGACTAGATCTATCTTGGTCAAAAATCTCCCAATGTTGACAGAAATCTGCCCGAACAGAGGCCAAAATGGCATCTTTTGTCTCTTCAGCTGCCCACGTGATACCTGTAAGAATTTTACTTTTCGATAACGTTAAATTACATCCTGTTGGGCTTCCAACAGGTCACTTTTCGTGGCGGCTGGATCTATCTTGGTCAAAATACGCCAATCTCCATAAATGTTGGCCAATCTGCCGACGGAGGCGAATGACCTCTTTTGAAAACCGTCAATTTTGCGAGCCTTCGCGATGCCTATCAGACATGGACTTATGGATTTCAAAAATAGCTTTCTACTAGCTTCGCACGGAGTCCAGAATCACTACGATTGGAGTTACGGAACTCAAAAAATGTCACCGCTAGGAATCTTGACAGAAATTTCCCTAAATGGAGGCCAAAATGGCATCTTTGGGCTCCTTAGCTGCCCCACGTGATAACTGTAAGAATTATACTTTTCGATCCTCTAAATTAGGTCATGTTGGGCTTCCAACAGGTCACTTTTCATGGCGACTGGATCTATCTTGGTCAAAAATCCGCCAATCTCGAGAAATGTTGCCGAAATCGCTTTCGAGCGGAGGCCAAAATGGCATCTTTTGTCTCTTCATTTTGCCCGCGTGATACCTGTAAGAATTTTACTTTTCGATGCGTTGAATTACATCCTGTTGGGCTTCCAACAGGTCACTTTTCGTGGCATTTGGATCTATCTTGGTCAAAAATATGCCAATCGCGAGAAATGTTGGCCAATCACACGAGCGGAGGCCAAAATGGCATCTTTTTCTCTTCACTGCCCACGTGATACCTATAAGAATTTTACATTTTGATACGTTGAATTACATCTGTTGGGCTTCCAAAGGTCACTTTTCATGGCGACAGGATCTATCTTGGTCAAAAATCTACCAATCGCCCGAGATATGTTGGTGAAATCTGCACGAGCGGAGGCCAAAATGGCATCTTTTGTCTCTTGATTTGCCCATGTGATACTGTAAGTATTTTACTTTTCGATACATTAAATTACATCCTGTTGGGCTTCCAACAGGTCACTTTTCGTGGTGACTAGATCTATCTTGGTCAAAAATCTCCCAATGTTGTTGAAATCTGCCGAACAGAGGCCAAAATGGCATCTTTTGTCTCTTATTTGCCCACGTGATACTGTAAGAATTTTACTTTTCGATAACGTTAAATTACATCCTGTTGGGCTTCCAACAGGTCACTTTTCGTGGCGGACTGGATCTATCTTGGTCAAAATCTGCCAATCTCCATAAATGTTGGCAGAAATGCGCCGAGCGGAGGCGAGAATGACCTCTTTTGAAAACCGTCAATTTTGCGAGCCTTCGCGATGCCTATCGGACATGGACTTATGGATTTCAAAAATAGCTTTCTACTAGCCGCACGGAGTCTAGAATCACTACGATTGGAGTTACGGAACTCAAAAAATGTCACCGCTAGGAATCTTGACGAAATTTCCTAAATGGAGGCCAAAATGGCATCTTTGGGCTCTTTAGCGCCCCACGTGATAACTGTAAGAATTATACTTTTCGATCCTCTAAATTAGGTCATGTTGGGCTTCCAACGAGGTCACTTTTCATGGCGGATTTGGATCTATCTTGGTCAAAAATCCGCCAATCTCGAAATGTTGATGAAAATCTGCTCGAGCGGAGGCCAAAATGGCATCTTTTGTCTCTTCATTTGCCCGCGTGATACCTGTAAGAATTTTACTTTTCGATGCGTTGAATTACATCTGTTGGGCTTCCAACAGGTCACTTTTCGTGGCAACTTGGATCTATCTTGGTCAAAAATATGCCAATCGCCCGAAATGTTGTGAGAAAATCGCACGAGCGGAGGCCAAAATGGCATCTTTTTCTCTTCGGCTGCCCACTTGATACCTATAAGAATTTTACATTTTGATACGTTGAATTACATCTGTTGGGCTTCCAACAGGTCACTTTTCGTGGCGGCGGGATCTATCTTGGTCAAAAATCTACCAATCGCGGATATGTTGGCGAAATCGCACTGACGGAGGCCAAAATGGCATCTTTTGTCTCTTCGGCTGCCCATGTGATACCTGTAAGTATTTTACTTTTCGATACATTAAATTACATCTGTTGGGCTTCCAACAGGTCACTTTTCGTGGTGACTAGATCTATCTTGGTCAAAAATCTCCCAATGTTGTAAATATGCCCGAAACAGAGGCCAAAATGGCATCTTTTGTCTCTTCATTTGCCCATGTGATACCTGTAAGTATTTTACTTTTCGATACATTAAATTACATCCTCTTGGGCTTCCAACAGGTCACTTTTCGTGGTGACTAGATCTATCTTGGTCAAAAATCTGCCAATTAAATGTTTAGGAGGCCAAAATGGCATCTTTTGTCTCTTCATTTGCCCATGTGATCCGTAAGAATTTTACTTTTCGATAACGTTAAATTACATCCTGTTGGGCTTCCAACAGGTCACTTTTCGTGGCGACTGGATCTATCTTGGTCAAAATCTGCCAATCTCCATAAATGTTGGCCAAAATCTTCCCTCTAAACGGAGGCCTGAATGACCTCTTTTGAAAACCGTCAATTTTGCGAGCCTTCGCGATGCCTATCGACATGAACTTATGGATTTTAAAAATAGCTTTCTACTAGCTTTTCAAGACGGAGTCCAGAATCATCTTTTGTCGATTGGAGTTACGGAACTCAAAAAATGTCACCGCTAGGAATCTTGACAAGAAATTTCCTAAATGGAGGCCAAAAATGGCATCTTTGGGCTCCTTAGCTGCCCCACGTGATAAGCTGTAAGAATTATACTTTTCGATCCTCTAAATTAGGTCATGTTGGGCTTCCCAACATGGTCACTTTTCATGGCTTTGGATCTATCTTGGTCAAAAATCCGCCAATCTCCAGAAATCTCGCTCGAACGGAGGCCAAAATGGCATCTTTTGTCTCTTGTTTGCCCGCGTGATACTGTAAGAATTTTACTTTTCGATGCGTTGAATTACATCTGTTGGGCTTCCAACGAGGTCACTTTTCATGGTCGGATCTATCTTGGTCAAAAATATGCCAATCGCCCGAAATGTTGAAAGAAATCTGCACGAACGGAGGCCAAAATGGCATCTTTTTTCTCTTCACCGCCCACGTGATACCTGTAAGAATTTTACATTTTGATACGTTGAATTACATCTGTTGGGCTTCCAACAGGTCACTTTTCGTGGCGATTGGATCTATCTTGGTCAAAAATATGCCAATCGCCCGAAATGTTGAAAGAAATCGCACGAGCGGAGGCCAAAATGGCATCTTTTTCTCTTCAGCTGCCCACGTGATACCTATAAGAATTTTACATTTTGATACGTTGAATTACATCTGTTGGGCTTCCAACGGTCACTTTTCGTGGTGACAGGGATCTATCTTGGTCAAAAATCTACCAATCGCCGGATATGTTTGACGAGAAATGCGCACGAGCGGAGGCCAAAATGGCATCTTTTGTCTCTTCATTTGCCCATGTGATACTGTAAAGTATTTTACTTTTCGATACATTAAATTACATCTGTTGGGCTTCCAACAGGTCACTTTTTCGTGGTGACTAGATCTATCTTGGTCAAAAATCTCCCAATGTTGATGAAATCTGCCGACGGAGGCCAAAATGGCATCTTTTGTCTCTTCAACTGCCCACGTGATACCTGTAAGAATTTTACTTTTTGATAACGTTAAATTACATCTGTTGGGCTTCCAACGGTCACTTTTTTGTGGCGACTGGATCTATCTTGGTCAAAATCTGCCAATCTCCATAAATGTTGGAAGAACGCCGAACGGAGGCCAGGAATGACCTCTTTTGAAAACCGTCAATTTTGCGAGCCTTCGCGATGCCTATCAAAGACATGGACTTATGGATTTCAAAAATAGCTTTCTACTAGCTTGACACGGAGTCGAATCACTACGATTGGAGTTACGGAACTCAAAAAATGTCACCGTTAGGAATCTTGATTGAAATTTCCTTAAATGGAGGCCAAAATGGCATCTTTGGGCTCCTTTAGCTGCCCCACGTGATAAATGTAAGAATTATACTTTTCGATCCTCTAAATTAGGTCATGTTGGGCTTCCAGCGGGTCAATTTTCATGGCTATTTGGATCTATCTTGGTCAAAAATCCGCCAATCTCGAAATGTTGATAGAAATCTGCTCGAACGGAGGCCAAAATGGCATCTTTTGTCTCTTCAGCTGCCCGCGTGATACCTGTGAGAATTTTTTTTTGATGCGTTGAATTACATCTGTTGGGCTTCCAACGGGTCACTTTTCGTGGCAATTTGGATCTATCTTGGTCAAAAATATGCCAATCGCCAGAAATGTTGAAATGTAAATACGCGCGAGCGGAGGCCAAAATGGCATCTTTTGTCTCTTCAGCTGCCCACTTGATACCTGTAAGAATTTTACATTTTAATACGTTGAATTACATCTGTTGGGCTTCCAACGGGTCACTTTTCATGGCGACGGGATCTATCTTGGTCAAAAATTTACCAATCGCCGGATATGTTGAATAAATCGCACGAACGGAGGCCAAAATGGCATCTTTTGTCTCTTCAACTGCCCATGTGATACTGTAAGTATTTTACTTTTTGATACATTAAATTACATCTGTTGGGCTTCCAACGGTCACTTTCGTGGTGACTAGATCTATCTTGGTCAAAAATCTCCCAATGTTGATGAAATCTGCGCGAACGAGGCCAAAATGGCATCTTTTGTCTCTTCATTTTGCCCACGTGATACATGTAAAATTTTACTTTTCGATAACATTAAATTACATCCTCTTGGGCTTCCAACAGGTCACTTTTCGTGGCGGCTGGATCTATCTTGGTCAAAAATCCGCCAATCTCCATAAATGTTGACGAAATGCGCCCGAGCGGAGGCGAATGACCTCTTTTGAAAACCGTCAATTTTGCGAGCCTTCGCGATGCCTATCGGACATGGACTTATGGATTTCAAAAATAGCTTTCTACTAACTCCCAATGACACGGAGTCGAATCACTACGATTGGAGTTACGGAACTCAAAAATGTCACCGCTAGGAATCTTGGACGAAATTTCCTAAATGGAGGCCAAAATGGCATCTTTGGGCTCCTTAGCTGCCCCACGTGATAACTGTAAGAATTATACTTTTCGATCCTCTAAATTAGGTCATGTTGGGCTTCCAACAGGTCACTTTTCATGGCGGATTTGGATCTATCTTGGTCAAAAATCCGCCAATCTCGGAAATGTTGGTTGAAAATCTGCTCGAACGGAGGCCAAAATGGCATCTTTTGTCTCTTCACTGCCCGCGTGATACCTGTAAAAATTTTACTTTTGATGCGTTGAATTACATCATGTTGGGCTTCCAACGAGGTCACTTTTCGTGGCAAGCTGGATCTATCTTGGTCAAAAAATGCCAATCTCGAAATGTTGGAGGCGGAATGACCTCTTTTGAAATCTTTCAATTTTGCGAGCCTTCGCGATGCCTATCAAACATGGACTTATGGATTTCAAAAATAGCTTTCTACTGGGCTTCGCATGGAGTCCGAATCACTACGATTGGAGTTATCGGAACTCAAAAAATATCACCGCAAGGAATCTTGACAGAAATTTCCTAAATGGAGGCCAAAATGGCATCTTTGGGCTCCTTAGCTGCCCCACGTGATAACTGTAAGAATTATACTTTTCGATCCTCTAAATTAGGTCATGTTGGGCTTCCAACAGGTCACTTTTCATGGCGACTGGATCTATCTTGGTCAAAAATCCGCCAATCTCGAAATGTTGGTAAATCGCTCGAAGCGGAGGCCAAAATGGCATCTTTTGTCTCTTCACCTGCCTGCGTGATACCTGTAAGAATTTTACTTTTTGATGCGTTGAATTACATCTGTTGGGCTTCCAACGGGTCACTTTTCGTGGCAACCGGATCTATCTTGGTCAAAAAATATGCCAATCGCCATAAATGTTGACGTAAATCTGCGACGAACGGAGGCCAAAATGGCATCTTTTTGTCTCTTCAATTTTGCCCGCGTGATACCCGTAAGAATTTTACATTTTGATACGTTGAATTAAATCTGTTGGGCTTCCAACGAGGTCACTTTTCATGGCGGCGGGATCTATCTTGGTCAAAAATCTACCAATCACCGGATATGTTGACGAAATTTGCCGAACGGAGGCCAAAATGGCATCTTTTGTCTCTTCAATTTGCCCATGTGATACTGTAAGTATTTTACTTTTCGATACATTAAATTACATCCTGTTGGGCTTCCAACAGGTCACTTTTCGTGGTGACTAGATCTATCTTGGTCAAAAATCTCCCAATGTTGACAGAAATCTGCCCGAACAGAGGCCAAAATGGCATCTTTTGTCTCTTCAGCTGCCCACGTGATACCTGTAAGAATTTTACTTTTCGATAACGTTAAATTACATCCTGTTGGGCTTCCAACTGGTCACTTTTCGTGGCGACTGGATCTATCTTGGTCAAAATCTGCCAATCTCCATAAATGTTGGCAATAAATCGCCCGAACGGAGGGCAAAATGACCTCTTTTGAAAACCGTCAATTTTTGCGAGCCTTCGCGATGGCTATCGACATAGACTTATGGATTTCAAAAATAGCTTTCTACTAGCTTGACACGGAGTCCAGAATCACTACGATTGGAGTTACGGAACTCAAAAAATGTCACCGTTAGGAATCGTGACAGAAATTTCCCTGAATGGAGGCCAAAATGGCATCTTTGGGCTCCTTAGCTGCCCCACGTGATAAATGTAAGAATTATACTTTTCGATCCTCTAAATTAGGTCATGTTGGGCTTCCAACAGGTCAATTTTCATGGCGACTGGATCTATCTTGGTCAAAAATCCGCCAATCTCCGAAATGTTGGCAATCTGCTCGAACAGAGGCCAAAATGGCATCTTTTGTCTCTTCAGCTGCCCGCGTGATACCTGTGAGAATTTTACTTTTTGATGCGTTGAATTACATCCTGTTGGGCTTCCAACAGGTCACTTTTCGTGGCAACTGGATCTATCTTGGTCAAAAATATGCCAATCGCCATAAATGTTGACAAAATGCCGCGCGAACGGAGGCCAAAATGGCATCTTTTGTCTCTTCAATTTGCCCACTTGATACCTGTAAGAATTTTTTACATTTTAATACGTTGAATTACATCCTGTTGGGCTTCCAACAGGTCACTTTTCATGGCGGCGGGATCTATCTTGGTCAAAAATTTACCAATCGCAAAATATGTTGTAAATCAGACGAAACGAGCTAAATGGAGACCAAAATGGCATCTTTTGTCTCTTCACTGCCCATGTGATACCTGTAAGTATTTTACTTTTCGATACATTAAATTACATCCTGTTGGGCTTCCAACAGGTCACTTTTCGTGGTGACTAGATCTATCTTGGCCAAAAAATCTCCCAATGTTGACAGAAATGTTGCCTCGAACAGAGGCCAAAATGGCATCTTTTGTCTCTTCAAATTTGCCCACGTGATACATGTAAGAATTTTACTTTTCGATAACATTAAATTACATCCTCTTGGGCTTCCAACAGGTCACTTTTCGTGGCGGCTGGATCTATCTTGGTCAAAATCTGCCAATCTCCATAAATGTTGACGAAATCTGCGAACGGAGGCCAAAATGACCTCTTTTGAAAACCGTCAATTTTGCGAGCCTTCGCGATGCCTATCAGACATGGACTTATGGATTTCAAAAATAGCTTTCTACTAGCTTCATGTTGGACCGGAGTCCGAATCACTACGATTGGAGTTACGGAACTCAAAAAAATGTCACCGCTAGGAATCTTGACAGAAATTTCCCTAAATGGAGGCCAAAATGGCATCTTTGGGCTCCTTAGCTGCCCACGTGATAACTGTAAGAATTATACTTTTCGATCCTCTAAATTAGGTCATGTTGGGCTTCCAACGGGTCACTTTTCATGGCGACTGGATCTATCTTGGTCAAAAATCCGCCAATCTCGAGAAATGTTGACAAATCTGCAATTTTCGAACGGAGGCCAAAATGGCATCTTTTGTCTCTTCACCTGCCCGCGTGATACCTGTAAGAATTTTACTTTTTGATGCGTTGAATTACATCATGTTGGGCTTCCAACAGGTCACTTTTGGATCTATCTTGGTCAAAAATCTGGATCTATCTTGGTCAAAATCTGCCCGAACGGAGGCAGAATGACCTCTTTTGAAAACCGTCAATTTTGCGAGCCTTCGCGATGCCTATCGGACATGGACTTATGGATTTCAAAAATAGCTTTCTACTAACCGACGGAGTCGAGAATCACTACGATTGAGTTACGGAACTCAAAAATGTCACCGCAAGGAATCTTGACAGAAATTTCCTAAATGGAGGCCAAAATGGCATCTTTGGGCTCCTTTGCCCACGTGATAAGCTGTAAGAATTATACTTTTCGATCCTCTAAATTAGGTCATGTTGGGCTTCCAACAGGTCACTTTTCATGGCGACCGGATCTATCTTGGTCAAAAATCCGCCAATCTCCGAAATGTTGGCGTAAATCTGCTCGAGCGGAGGCCAAAATGGCATCTTTTGTCTCTTCATTTGCGCCAGCGTGATACCTGTAAGAATTTTACTTTTTGATGCGTGGAATTACATCCTGTTGGGCTTCCAACAGGTCACTTTTCGTGGCAACTGGATCTATCTTGGTCAAAAATATGCCAATCGCCAGAAATGTTGGCGAAATCTGCACGAACGAGAGGCCAAAATGGCATCTTTTGTCTCTTCACTGCCCACGTGATACCTATAAGAATTTTACATTTTGATACGTTGAATTAAATCCTATTGGGCTTCCAACGGGTCACTTTTCATGGCGGCAGGATCTATCTTGGTCAAAAATCTACCAATCACCGGATATGTTGAAAAATCGCACGAACGGAGGCCAAAATGGCATCTTTTGTCTCTTCAGCTGCCCATGTGATACCTGTAAGTATTTTACTTTTCGATACATTAAATTACATCCTGTTGGGCTTCCAACAGGTCACTTTTCATGGTGACTAGATCTATCTTGGTCAAAAATCTCCCAATGTTGACAGAAATCTGCCCGAACAGAGGCCAAAATGGCATCTTTTGTCTCTTCTCTTTGCCCACGTGATACCTGTAAGAATTTTACTTTTCGATAACATTAAATTACATCTGTTGGGCTTCCAACCGGTCACTTTTCGTGGCGATTTGGATCTATCTTGGTCAAAATCTGCCAATCTCCATAAATGTTGCCGAAATTCGCCCGAACGGAGGCTAGAATGACCTCTTTTTGAAAACCGTCAATTTTGCGAGCCTTCGCGATGCCTATCAGACATAGACTTATGGATTTCAAAAATAGCTTTCTACTAGCTTGACACGGAGTCCAGAATCACTACGATTGGAGTTACGGAACTCAAAAAATGTCACCGTTAGGAATCGTGACGTAAATTTCCCTAAATGGAGGCCAAAATGGCATCTTTGGGCTCCTTAGCTGCCCCACGTGATAAATGTAAGAATTATACTTTTCGATCCTCTAAATTAGGTCATGTTGGGCTTCCAACAGGTCAATTTTCATGGCGACCGGATCTATCTTGGTCAAAAAATCCGCCAATCTCCGAAATGTTGATGATAGAAATCTGCTCGAGCAGAGGCCAAAATGGCATCTTTTGTCTCTTCGGCTGCTGCCCGCGTGATACCTATGAAAATTTTACTTTTGGATGCGTTGAATTACATCTGTTGGGCTTCCAACGAGGTCACTTTTCGTGGCAACTGGATCTATCTTGGTCAAAAATATGCCAATCGCCAGAAATGTTTGTAAATCTGCACGAACGGAGGCCAAAATGGCATCTTTTTCTCTTCAGCTGCCCACTTGATACCTGTAAGAATTTTACATTTTGATACGTTGAATTACATCTGTTGGGCTTCCAACGAGGTCACTTTTCGTGGCGACAGGATCTATCTTGGTCAAAAATCTACCAATCGCCACATATGTTGACGTAAATCTGCACGAACGGAGGCCAAAATGGCATCTTTTGTCTCTTATTTTGCCCATGTGATACCTGTAAGTATTTTACTTTTCGATACATTAAATTACATCTGTTGGGCTTCCAACAGGTCACTTTTCGTGGTGACTAGATCTATCTTGGCCAAAATCTACCAATCTCCATAAATGTTGGCCAATCGCTCGATAACATTAAACGAAGGCCAAAATGACCTCTTTTGAAAAACCGTCAATTTTGCAAAAGCCTCCGCGATGCCTATCGACATGGACTTATGGATTTCAAAAATAGCTTTCGAGCCTTAGCTTCATGGCGGATCAAAAAATTAATCACTGCGATTTGGATCTATGGAACTCAAAAATGTCACCGCTAGGAATCTTGACAGAAATTTCCTAAATGGAGGCCAAAATGGCATCTTTGGGCTCCTTAGCTGCCCACGTGATGCCTGTAAGAATTATACTTTTCGATCCTCTAAATTAGGTCATGTTGGGCTTCCAACCGGTCACTTTTCATGGCGACCGGATCTATCTTGGTCAAAAATCCGCCAATCTCCGCTAAATGTTTGAAAATCGCTCTAAGCGGAGGCCAAAATGGCATCTTTTTGTCTCTTGACTGCCCCGCGTGATACTGTAAGAATTTTACTTTTCGATCGTTGAATTACATCATGTTGGGCTTCCAACGGTCACTTTTTCATGGCGACTGGATCTATCTTGGTCAAAAATATGCCAATCTCGGAAATGTTGGCGTAAATCTGCACCTAACGGAGGCCAAAATGACATCTTTTTGTCTCTTCATTTGCCCACTTGATACCTGTAAGAATTTTACATTTTGATACGTTGAATTACATCTGTTGGGCTTCCAACGAGGTCACTTTTCGTGGCGGCAGGATCTATCTTGGTCAAAAATCTACCAATCGCCCGGATATGTTGACGAAATCTGCACGAACGGAGGCCAAAATGGCATCTTTTGTCTCTTCATTTGCCCATGTGATACCTGTAAGTATTTTTTACTTTTCGATACATTAAATTACATCTGTTGGGCTTCCAACAGGTCACTTTTCGTGGTGACTAGATCTATCTTGGCCAAAAATCTCCCAATGTTGCCCGAGAAATGTTGCCGAGCGAGAGAGGCCAAAATGGCATCTTTTGTCTCTTCAGCTGCCCATGTGATACCTGTAAGTATTTTACTTTTCGATACATTAAATTACATCTGTTGGGCTTCCAACGGGTCACTTTTCGTGGTGACTATATCTATCTTGGTCAAAAATCGCCAATGTTGATAAATCTGCCCGAACGGAGGCCAAAATGGCATCTTTTGTCTCTTCATTTGCCCATGTGATACCTGTAAGAATTTTACTTTTCGATAACGTTAAATTACATCCTGTTGGGCTTCCAACTCGGTCACTTTTCGTGGCATTGGATCTATCTTGGTCAAAATCGCCAATCTCCATAAATGTTGATTATAAAATGCGCTCTAACGGAGGCGAGAATGACCTCTTTTGAAAACCGTCAATTTTGCGAGCCTTCGCGATGCCTATCGGACATGGACTTATGGATTTTTAAAAATAGCTTTCTACAAGCTTCGCACGGAGTCCAGAATCACTGCGATTGGAGTTACGGAACTCAAACAATGTCACCGCTAGGAATCTTGATGAAATTTCCCTAAATGGAGGCCAAAATGGCATCTTTGGGCTCCTTAGCTGCCCCACGTGATAACCTGTAAGAATTATACTTTTTGATCCTCTAAATTAGGTCATGTTGGGCTTCCCAGGTCACTTTTCATGGCCCCGGATCTATCTTGGTCAAAAATCCGCCAATCTCCGAAATGTTGGAAATCTGCTTTCGAACGGAGGCCAAAATGGCATCTTTTGTCTCTTGTTTGCCGCGTGATACCTGTAAGAATTTTACTTTTCGATGCGTTGAATTACATCTGTTGGGCTTCCAACAGGTCACTTTTTTCGTGGTGATTGGATCTATCTTGGTCAAAAATATGCCAATCGCGAGAAATGTTGTGTAAATCGCGCACGAACGGAGGCCAAAATGGCATCTTTTGTCTCTTGACTGCCCACTTGATACTGTAAGAATTTTACATTTTGATACGTTGAATTACATCCTGTTGGGCTTCCAACAGGTCACTTTTGTGGCGACGGGATCTATCTTGGTCAAAAATTTACCAATCGCGGATATGTTGATGAAATCTGCACGAACGGAGGCCAAAATAGCATCTTTTGTCTCTTCACTGCCCATGTGATACCTGTAAGTATTTTACTTTTCGATACATTAAATTACATCTGTTGGGCTTCCAACAGGTCACTTTCGTGGTGACTAGATCTATCTTGGCCAAAAATCTCCCAATGTTGACGAAATCGCCGAACAGAGGCCAAAATGGCATCTTTTGTCTCTTCAGCTGCCCACGTGATACCTGTAAGAATTTTACTTTTCGATAACATTAAATTACATCCTCTTGGGCTTCCAACAGGTCACTTTTCGTGGCGGCTGGATCAATCTTGGTCAAAATCTGCCAATCTCCATAAATGTTGGAAATCTACCCGAACGGAGGCGGAATGACCTCTTTTTGAAAACCGTCAATTTTGCGAGCCTTCGCGATGCCTATCGACATGGACTTATGGATTTTAAAAATAGCTTTCTACTAGCCGCACGAGTCGAGAATCACTGCGATTGGAGTTACGGAACTCAAAAAATGTCACCGCTAGGAATCTTGTGAAATTTCCCTAAATGGAGGCCAAAAATGGCATCTTTGGGCTCCTTAGCTGCCCCACGTGATAACTGTAAGAATTATACTTTTTGATCCTCTAAATTAGGTCATGTTGGGCTTCCAACGGGTCACTTTTCATGGCGGATGGATCTATCTTGGTCAAAAATCCGCCAATCTCCGAAATGTTGACAGAAATCGCTTTCGAACGGAGGCCAAAATGGCATCTTTTGTCTCTTCACTGCCCCGCGTGATACCTGTAAGAATTTTACTTTTTGATGCGTTGAATTACATCTGTTGGGCTTCCAACGAGGTCACTTTTCGTGGCAACCGGATCTATCTTGGTCAAAAATATGCCAATCGCGAGAAATGTTGACAGAAATCACGCACGAACGGAGGCCAAAATGGCATCTTTTTGTCTTGGCTGCCCACTTGATACCTGTAAGAATTTTACATTTTGATACGTTGAATTACATCTGTTGGGCTTCCAACGTGGTCACTTTTCGTGGCGACGGGGATCTATCTTGGTCAAAAATTTACCAATCGCAAGATATGTTGACGTAAATATGCACGAACGGAGGCCAAAATAGCATCTTTTGTCTCTTGACTGCCCATGTGATACTGTAAAGTATTTTACTTTTCGATACATTAAATTACATCCTGTTGGGCTTCTAACAGGTCACTTTTTGTGGTGACTAGATCTATCTTGGCCAAAAATCTCCCAATGTTGATGTGAAATCTGCCCGAACAGAGGCCAAAATGGCATCTTTTTGTCTCTTCACCTGCCCGTGATACCTGTAAGAATTTTACTTTTCGATAACATTAAATTACATCCTCTTGGGCTTCCAACAGGTCACTTTTCGTGGCGGCTGGATCAATCTTGGTCAAAATCTGCCAATCTCCATAAATGTTGGCAAATCTGCCGAACGGAGGCGAGAATGACCTCTTTTGAAAACCGTCAATTTTGTGAGCCTTCGCGATGCCTATCAGACATGGACTTATGGATTTCAAAAATAGCTTTCTACTAGCTTCGCTCGGAGTCCGTAATCACTGCGATTGGAGTTACGGAACTCAAAAAATGTCACCGCTAGGAATCTTGTGAAATTTCCCTAAATGGAGGCCAAAATGGCATCTTTGGGCTCCTTAGTCGCTGTCCCACGTGATAACTGTAAGAATTATACTTTTCGATCCTCTAAATTAGGTCATGTTGGGCTTCCAACAGGTCACTTTTCATGGCGCATGGATCTATCTTGGTCAAAAATCCGCCAATCTCGAAATGTTGATGTAAATCTGCTCGAACGGAGGCCAAAATGGCATCTTTTGTCTCTTCAGCTGCCCGCGTGATACCTGTAAGAATTTTACTTTTCGATGCGTTGAATTACATCTGTTGGGCTTCCAACAAGTCACTTTTCGTGGCGATTTGGATCTATCTTGGTCAAAAAATATGCCAATCGCGAAATGTTGGCGTAAATCTGCACGAACGGAGGCCAAAATGGCATCTTTTTCTCTTCAGCTGCCCACGTGATACCTATAAGAATTTTACATTTTGATACGTTGAATTACATCCTGTTGGGCTTCCAACAGGTCACTTTTCGTGGCGACAGGATCTATCTTGGTCAAAAATCTACCAATCGCCAGATATGTTGACAGAAATCTGCACGAACGGAGGCCAAAATGGCATCTTTTGTCTCTTCAGCTGCCCATGTGATACCTGTAAGTATTTTACTTTTCGATACATTAAATTACATCCTGTTGGGCTTCCAACAGGTCACTTTTCGTGGTGACTAGATCTATCTTGGTCGAAAATCTCGCCAATCGCCCGAGAAATACGCCCGAACAGAGGCCAAAATGGCATCTTTTGTCTCTCTTTTTGCCCATGTGATACTGTAAGAATTTTACTTTTCGATAACGTTAAATTACATCCTGTTGGGCTTCCAACAGGTCACTTTTCGTGGCGACTGGATCTATCTTGGTCAAAATCTGCCTATCTCCATAAATGTTGACTGAAATCTGCCCGAACGGAGGCCATAATGACCTCTTTTGAAAACCGTCAATTTTGCGAGCCTTCGCGATGCCTATCAGACATGGACTTATGGATTTTAAAAATAGCTTTCTACTAGCTTCACACGGAGTCCAGAATCACTGCGATTGGAGTTACGGAACTCAAAAAATGTCACCGCTAGGAATCTTGACAGAAATTTCCCTAAATGGAGGCCAAAATGGCATCTTTGGGCTCCTTTAGTCGCCCCACGTGATAACCGTAAGAATTATACTTTTCGATCCTCTAAATTAGGTCATGTTGGGCTTCCAACAGGGTCACTTTTCATGGCGACTGGATCTATCTTGGTCAAAAATCCGCCAATCTCCGAAATGTTGACGTAAATCTGCTCTAACGGAGGCCAAAATGGCATCTTTTGTCTCTTCACTGCCCGCGTGATACCTGTAAGAATTTTACTTTTTGATAACGTTAAATTACATCCTCTTGGGCTTCCAACGGTCACTTTTCGTGGCGGCCGGATCAATCTTGGTCAAAAATCCGCCAATCTCCATAAATGTTGACGTAAATCGCCTCGAACGGAGGCCAGAATGACCTCTTTTGAAAACCGTCAATTTTGTGAGCCTTCGCGATGCCTATAAGACATGGACTTATGGATTTCAAAAATAGCTTTCTACTAGCTTCGCTCGAGTCCGAATCGTGCGATTGGAGTTATCTTGAACTCAAAAAAATGTCACCGCTAGGAATCTTGACGAAAATTTCCTAAATGGAGGCCAAAATGGCATCTTTGGGCTCCTTAGCTGTCCCCACGTGATAACGTAAGAATTATACTTTTCGATCCTCTAAATTAGGTCATGTTGGGCTTCCAACGGTCACTTTTCATGGCGGACTCGGATCTATCTTGGTCAAAAATCCGCCAATCTCCGAAATGTTGGTAAATCTGCTTTCGAACGGAGGCCAAAATGGCATCTTTTGTCTCTTCACTGCCCGCGTGATACTGTAAGAATTTTACTTTTCGATAACGTTGAATTACATCTGTTGGGCTTCCAACGAGGTCACTTTTCGTATTTGGATCTATCTTGGTCAAAAATATGCCAATCGCGAGAAATGTTGACAATAAATCTGCACGAGCGGAGGCCAAAATGGTATCTTTTTCTCTTGCCGCCCACGTGATACCTATAAGAATTTTACATTTTGATACGTTGAATTACATCCTGTTGGGCTTCCAACGAGGTCACTTTTCGTGGCGGGTGGGATCTATCTTGGTCAAAAATCTACCAATCGCGGATATGTTGACGAAATCGCCCTAATCCGGAGGCCAAAATGGCATCTTTTTTGTCTCTTAGCTGCCCATGTGATAACTGTAAGTATTTTACTTTTCGATACATTAAATTACATCTGTTGGGCTTCCAACGGTCACTTTCGTGGTGACTAGATCTATCTTGGTCGAAAATCCGCCAATCGCCGTAAATGACCTCCGAACGAGAGGCCAAAATGGCATCTTTTTGTCTCTTCACTGCCCATGTGATACCTGTAAAAATTTTACTTTTCGATAACGTTAAATTACATCCTGTTGGGCTTCCAACAGGTCACTTTTCGTGGCGACGGATCTATCTTGGTCAAAATCTGCCTATCTCCATAAATGTTGTGAGAAATCAAATTCGACTCGAACGGAGGCCATAATGACCTCTTTTGAAAACCGTCAATTTTGCGAGCCTACCGATGCCTATCGACATGGACTTATGGATTTTAAAAATAGCTTTCTACTAGCTTCACACGGAGTCAAAATCATCTTTGCGATTGGAGTTACGGAACTCAAAAAAATGTCACCGCTAGGAATCTTGGATGGTCAAAATTTACCCCTAAATGGAGGCCAAAATGGCATCTTTGGGCTCCTTAGCTGCCCACGTGATAACTGTAAGAATTATACTTTTCGATCCTCTAAATTAGGTCATGTTGGGCTTCCAGGTCACTTTTCATGGCGACCGGATCTATCTTGGTCAAAAATCCGCCAATCTCCGAAATGTTGACGTAAATCTGCTCGAGCGGAGGCCAAAATGGCATCTTTTGTCTCTTCATTTTGCCCGCGTGATTTTTGTAAGAATTTTACTTTTTGATAACGTTAAATTACATCCTCTTGGGCTTCCAACAGGTCACTTTTCGTGGCTACTGGATCAATCTTGGTCAAAATCTGCCAATCTCCATAAATGTTGAAATCGCCGAACGGAGGGCGGAATGACCTCTTTTGAAAACCGTCAATTTTGTGAGCCTTCGCGATGCCTATCGGACATGGACTTATGGATTTCAAAAATAGCTTTCTACTAGCTTCGCTCGAGTCTAGAATCACTGCGATTGGGTTACGGAACTCAAAAAATGTCACCGCTAGGAATCTTGACGAAATTTCCCTAAATGGAGGCCAAATGGCATCTTTGGGCTCCTTAGTCCCCACGTGATAAGCGTAAGAATTATACTTTTCGATCCTCTAAATTAGGTCATGTTGGGCTTCCAACAGGTCACTTTCATGGCGACCGGATCTATCTTGGTCAAAAATCCGCCAATCTCCGAAATGTTGACGTAAATCTGCTCGAGCGGAGGCCAAAATGGCATCTTTTGTCTCTTCATTTGCCTCGCGTGATACTGTAAGAATTTTACTTTTCGATGCGTTGAATTACATCTGTTGGGCTTCCAACGGGTCACTTTTCGTGGCGATTGGATCTATCTTGGTCAAAAATATGCCAATCGCGAGAAATGTTGACAATCTGCCACAACGCGGAGGCCAAAATGGCATCTTTTTCTCTTCACCGCCCACGTGATACCTATAAGAATTTTACATTTTGATACATTGAATTACATCCTGTTGGGCTTCCAACAGGTCACTTTCATGGCGGCAGGATCTATCTTGGTCAAAAATCTACCAATCGCCGAGATATGTTGTTTAATACGCACGAGCGGAGGCCAAAATGGCATCTTTTGTCTCTTGAGCTGCCCATGTGATACTGTAAGTATTTTACTTTTCGATACATTAAATTACATCTGTTGGGCTTCCAACGGTCACTTTTCATGGTGACTAGATCTATCTTGGTCAAAAAATCTGCCAATCGCTGTAAATCTGCCCGACGGAGGCCAAAATGGCATCTTTGTCTCTTATTTGCCCATGTGATACGTAAGAATTTTACTTTTCGATAACGTTAAATTACATCCTGTTGGGCTTCCAACAGGTCACTTTTCGTGGCGGCCATGGATCTATCTTGGTCAAAATCTGCCAATCTCCATAAATGTTGACAAAAATCGCGCGAACGGAGGCGGAATGACCTCTTTTGAAAACCGTCAATTTTGCGAGCCTTCGCGATGCCTATCAGACATGGACTTATGGATTTCAAAAATAGCTTTCTACTAGCTTCGCACGAGTCCAGAATCACTGCGATTGGAGTTACGGAACTCAAAAAATGTCACCGCTAGGAATCTTGTGAAATTTCCTAAATGGAGGCCAAAATGGCATCTTTGGGCTCCTTAGGCGCCCCACGTGATAAATGTAAGAATTATACTTTTCGATCCTCTAAATTAGGTCATGTTGGGCTTCCAACAGGTCACTTTTCATGGCGGCCCGGATCTATCTTGGTCAAAAATCCGCCAATCTCGAAATGTTGACGAAATCTCTGCTCGAACGGAGGCCAAAATGGCATCTTTTGTCTCTTAATTTGCCAGCGTGATACCTGTAAGAATTTTACTTTTTGATGCGTTGAATTACATCTGTTGGGCTTCCAACAGGTCACTTTCGTGGCGACCGGATCTATCTTGGTCAAAAATATGCCAATCGCCAGAAATGTTGATGTAAATCTGCATCGACGGAGGCCAAAATGGCATCTTTTTTCTCTTCAATTACGCCCACGTGATACCTATAAGAATTTTACATTTTGATACGTTGAATTACATCCTGTTGGGCTTCCAACATGTCACTTTTCGTGGCGACGGGATCTATCTTGGTCAAAAATCTACCAATCGCCCGGATATGTTGACGTAAATTTGCCCGACGGAGGCCAAAATGGCATCTTTTGTCTCTTCGGTTGCCCATGTGATACTGTAAGTTTTTTACTTTTCGATACATTAAATTACATCTGTTGGGCTTCCAACGGGTCACTTTTCGTGGTGACTAGATTTATCTTTGTCAAAAATCTCCCAATCGTTAACCGCCGCGACAGAGGCCAAAATGGCATCTTTTGTCTCTTCGCCTGCCCATGTGATACCCGTAAGAATTTTACTTTTCGATAACGTTAAATTACATCTGTTGGGCTTCCAACAGGTCACTTTTCGTGGCGACTGGATCTATCTTGGTCAAAATCGCCAATCTCCATAAAAAATGCCTCGAACGGAGGCCGGAATGACCTCTTTTGAAAACCGTCAATTTTGCGAGCCTTCGCGATGCCTATCGGACATGGACTTATGGATTTTAAAAATAGCTTTCTACTAGCTTCAGACGAGTCCGTAATCACTGCGATTGAGTTACGGAACTCAAAAAAATGTCACCGCTAGGAATCTTGATAAATTTCCCTAAATGGAGGCCAAAATGGCATCTTTGGGCTCCTTAGCTGCCCCACGTGATAACTGTAAGAATTATACTTTTCGATCCTCTAAATTAGGTCATGTTGGGCTTCCAACGGTCACTTTCATGGCGACCGGATCTATCTTGGTCAAAAAATCCGCCAATCTCCGAAATGTTGAAATCTGCTTTCGAACGGAGGCCAAAAATGGCATCTTTTGTCTCTTCGTTGCCGCGTGATACCCGTAAGAATTTTACTTTTTGATGCGTTGAATTACATCTGTTGGGCTTCCAACAAGGTCACTTTTCGTGGCGACTGGATCTATCTTGGTCAAAATATGCCAATCGCGAGAAATGTTGGACAATAAATCGCACGAACGGAGGCCAAAATGGCATCTTTTTCTCTTCATTTGCCCACGTGATACCTATAAGAATTTTACATTTTGATACGTTGAATTACATCTGTTGGGCTTCCAACAGGTCACTTTTCGTGGCGCGGGATCTATCTTGGTCAAAATCTACCAATCGCGGATATGTTGACGTAAATTTGCGCGAACGGAGGCCAAAAATGGCATCTTTTGAAAACTGCCCATGTGATACCTGTAAGTTTTTACTTTTCGATACATTAAATTACATCCTGTTGAGCTTCCAACAGGTCACTTTTCGTGGTGACTAGATTTATCTTGGTCAAAAATCTGCCAATCGTTAGCCGCCCGACGAGACGCCAAAATGGCATCTTTTGTCTCTTCATTTGCCCATGTGATACGGTAAGAATTTTACTTTTCGATAACGTTAAATTACATCTGTTGGGCTTCCAACAGGTCATTTTTCGTGGCGACCGGATCTATCTTGGTCAAAATCGCCAATCTCCATAAATGTTGGTTAAATCTGCCGAACGGAGGATAGAATGACCTCTTTTGAAAACCGTCAATTTTGCGAGCCTTCGCGATGCATACTATGGACTTATGGATTTTAAAAATAGCTTTTACTAGCTTCGCGACGGAGTCCAATCACTGCGATTGGAGTTACGGAACTCAAAAAATGTCACCGCTAGGAATCTTGACGAAATTTCCTAAATGGAGGCCAAAATGGCATCTTTGGGCTCCTTAGCTGCCCCACGTGATAACTGTAACAATTATACTTTTCGATCCTCTAAATTAGGTCATGTTGGGCTTCCACGGGTCACTTTTCATGGCGACCGGATCTATCTTGGTCAAAATCCGCCAATCTCGAAATGTTGACGTAATGTTGGAAAAATCTTTTTCTCTCGGAGGCCAAAATGGCATCTTTTGTCTCTTCATTTGCCCCGTTGATACCTGTAAGAATCTTTTTACTTTTCGATACCGTTGAATTACATCCTGTTGGGCTTCCAACGGGTCACTTTTCGTGGCGACTGGATCTATCTTGGTCAAAAATCTACCAATCGCCGATATGTTGTTGTAAATTTGCACGAACGGAGGCCAAAATGGCATCTTTTGTCTCTTGACTGCCCATGTGATACCTGTAAGTTTTTACTTTTCGATACATTAAATTACATCTGTTGGGCTTCCAACAGGTCACTTTTCGTGGTGACTAGATTTATCTTGGTCAAAAATCTCCCAATGTTGGCAACTGCCCAGGAATAGAGGCCAAAATGGCATCTTTTTGTCTCTTCACTGCCCATGTGATACCTGTAAGAATTTTACTTTTCGATAACGTTAAATTACATCCTGTTGGGCTTCCAAAGGTCACTTTTCGTGGCGCTGCTGGATCTATCTTGGTCAAAATCGCCAATCTCCATAAATGTTGAGAAATCCGCCTTTAACGGAGGCGAATGACCTCTTTTGAAAACCGTCAATTTTGCGAGCCTTCGCGATGCCTATCGAACATGGACTTATGGATTTTAAAAATAGCTTTCTACAGCTTCGCACGTGAGTCTAGAATCACCGCGATTGGAGTTACGAAACTCAAAAATGTCACCGCTAGGAATCTTGATGTAAATTTCCCTAAATGGAGGCCAAAATGGCATCTTTGGGCTCCTTAGCGCCCCACGTGATAACTGTAAGAATTATACTTTTCGATCCTCTAAATTAGGTCATGTTGGGCTTCCAACGGGTCACTTTTCATGGCGACGGATCTATCTTGGTCAAAAATCCTCCAATCTCCGAAATGTTGACAGAAATCTGCTTCGAATCCGGAGGCCAAAATGGCATCTTTTGTCTCTTCAACTGCCCGCGTGATACCTGTGAAGAATTTTACTTTTCGATGCGTTGAATTACATCCTGTTGGGCTTCCAACAGGTCACTTTTCATGGCGACTGGATCTATCTTGGTCAAAAAATATGCCAATCCCCAGTAAATGTTGTAAATGCGACCGAACGGGAGGCCAAAATGGCATCTTTTTTTCTCTTACCGCCCACGTGATACCTATAAGAATTTTACATTTTGATACGTTGAATTACATCCTGTTGGGCTTCCAACAGGTCACTTTTGTGGTGGCAGGATCTATTTTGGTCAAAAATCTACCAATCGCGGATATGTTTGAAATCTTCGAGACGATCGGAGGCCAAAATGGCATCTTTTGTCTCTTCATTGCCCATGTGATACTGTAAGTATTTTACTTTTCGATACATTAAATTACATCCTGTTGGGCTTACAACAGGTCACTTTTCGTGGTGACTAGATCTATCTTGGTCAAAAATCTCGCCAATCGCAGAAAACGCCCGAAACAGAAGGCCAAAATGGCATCTTTTGTCTCTTCACCGCCCATGTGATAATGTAAGAATTTTACTTTTCGATAACGTTAAATTACATCTGTTGGGCTTCCAACGGAGTCACTTTTCGTGGCAACTGGATCTATCTTGGTCAAAATCTGCCAATCTCCATAAATGTTGACAAAATGCGCGAACGGAGGCCAGAATGACCTCTTTTGAAAACCGTCAATTTTTGTGAGCCTTCGCGATGCCTATCGAGACATGGACTTATGGATTTCAAAAATCGCTTTCTACTAGCTTCGCACGGAGTCCGAATCACTGCGATTGGAGTTACGGAACTCAAAAAAAATGTCACCGCTAGGAATCTTGACGAGAAATTTCCTAAATGGAGGCCAAAATGGCATCTTTGGGCTCCTTAGTCGTGTCCACGTGATACTTGTAAGAATTATACTTTTCGATCCTCTAAATTAGGTCATGTTGGGCTTCCAACAGGTCACTTTTCATGGCGGCCGGATCTATCTTGGTCAAAAATCCGCCAATCTCAGAAATGTTGATGAAATCTGCCGAACGGAGGCCAAAATGGCATCTTTTGTCTCTTACCGCTGCCGTGATACCTGTAAGAATTTTACTTTTCGATGCGTTGAATTACATCCTGTTGGGCTTCCAAGCGGTCACTTTCGTGCGACCCGGATCTATCTTGGTCAAAAATATGCCAATCGCAGAAATGTTGGATTTAAACGCGCACGAGCACAGGCCAAAAATGGCATCTTTTTCTCTTCAACCGCCCACGTGATACCTATAAGAATTTTACATTTTGATATGTTGAATTA
>JADLZK010005453.1:0-46022 GCA_015847255.1 Hyparrhenia diplandra
CCAGGTCAAATAGACGCTATGAAAGCACCAAAGAACGAGCCAGAATTCTTGAACACACGGCCGAGGCGACTCGAGAGGTGCCGCCACGAGAACGACCAACGCAGCGCTTTACACGCGCTGTTCCGTATTACCACAAAACAAAGCTATAAGCATAACCGCTCGACAACAGCCCTCGAGGTGCCGAGGTAAGAGAGAAGGCAAAGACGTGAGTTCATCCGAGGCGGCTAGGGTGACGCCGAAAAGCTCGCGAAGGCTATTGCCGGGCAAGTGGTCCGGGCGGACACGGCACAGCTGCCAGTTTCCGAGGCGCATCGGCCAACGTACGCATAGCATCCGCTCTAATTTCCAGCCTCGAGGTTCCTGCAGAGAAGGGTGTGACCGCTGTGAGTTCAGCCCAGGTAAGCTAGCCACGCCGAGGTGCTCCGCGCGCCATGGTCACCCGCCACGCCACAGAATCGCAAATTTAACACATGAATACACCATTGTCGCCTGTTCACCCATCATCACCGCAATCAAACATCCACACAAATACATGATTTAGAGAAATACAACACATATATTAAATCACAAACACAATACCACAGCATACAATTAAAATATAATAATAGATTACAACAAATTAAAACATCTCACCAAGGTTCATCATCAAGATGCTACTCACAGAGAATCAATCTAACATCAACCAATCCATGCATAACACAACCAAAAGCTAGCAAAAGTCGCTTGATCGATCTAGATCATGTAGCTAGAGAGTTGCTTATAGATAAATGTAGTGTACACAATGCATACACACACACACATATAGTGACCGCCCGGCCGCTTATGTACCAACGCCGCAGTAAATGAAGAACATACCACACCGACGTGGATCCACACCCCTCGGCCGAAGACACCCACCGCAGTGATGGCCCCTCATTGCGCCGTGGCGCCGCAAATTGTCTCCCATTATGCATCGATGTCATTCTAGCGAGGGTTCGTTGGGCTGTGAGGGAGGAGGATGCCGCTACCTTGATAGCGCACAACGCCGCTCAACACTTCTATTGCCTATCCAAGCGTCCGCGCGCCACCCCGAGTTCAGGCAGCTGCCGCCAAGTAGTCAGCAGATCTCCCCGCACACCTCTCGCATGGCCATCATCGGCGGGCGTACTCCGCTCAGAGCGTAAGAGCACGCACGCATCGGCGCAACATCACGCCCCAAAGTCGCTTGTTTCAAATTCGTCGAGAGGCGCGACGGTGAGGCGACCTTCCACAACAACACGCAGATATGCTCCGCTCAAGCACGCCCGTCGCCGACCCCGCGAAGCTTGCCGATGAGACCCGCGCAGACTCGCTGAAGTGGCAAAACGCCCGAGCCAACGTCGCAGACGCCGACGCCACGCCACCGCAGCACCGCCTAGTGGGGATGCTCCGACCAAGAGCGCCGCAAGACGCCGAGGTCCGTGCACAGTGCGGCCTGTAGATTGTAGAGGTCCTCCATAGATCCTCAACGGCCATGCTGACGCTGAGCCAATGTCCACAAGCAACTCCCCACGAAGGTTCTCCATGGCTCGAGGGTGCCGGCGCGTGGGGAAGGCTTTTTGTCGAAACTTTGAGCTGGGCGGGCGGAGGTGAATAGCGCCTGTGTGGCCGTTGGAGAGCATGCAACAATAATACGTGGCGCTGGCCGGTATGCTCCCCATGCAGCCACGGGTTTTTTGTTTTTAGGAGCCGCCTGAGAGGCTTGGCGCATTTATTGATGACCGTGTGTACTACAAATTTTATTTCGAGATACGACGGCGCTAAAATCTATCTAGTACAACTTATTTCGCCATCAAGGCCAAATTTTTTCAAGAGCACGCCTAGGCTTATTTTTCATTAAGCGTAAAGAGTAAAATACGCTCTAGGCGCGCAATGAATAATACCAACGCTTTTTGATAGAGCGCCACCAGAATTCCAGAATGGTGCGCAATGTTGGAGTTGTACTTTTGAAATTTAAAATTGAAATGTTATCGATGATGTAAGACAAGAGCATGATTTGACAAAAAAATTTTAGAAAGAAACCATCATTTTTGAGTTACCATGAGGGAGAAAGACTAGTTTACAAGTTTTGACCACAGATTAAAAAGAAAAATTAGGGTTCTGAGCCCCAAGGTCTCACCATCAAACGTGGAATATAAACACTAATTACCACATATATACATCAACCATCATGTACCAAAAAAGTAAGATCAGATTCATGCCCCCCTGCCCATCGCGGCAACATCACGTAAGAACTTCACATACGCCGCTGATCCTACACCCCTGCGTGTGGGGGGTTTGTATGCCATAGGTCGTACTCCCCCATTCGCACGGGTGTCGCCGCGTGTCCCCATGTGCACCGCATGCCCGCTCATCGTCGGTTTATTGATCTATAGTCTGTGCTGTGGGGTACCCAACCAGTAGATTGAGCGTAGAGGTAGATAGACGACTAGCAAGATGTTAAGGGTAATCCGCTTTAAGGGACAAAACACACGTGTTTTACCTGTGTTCGGCCGCCTTGATGGCGCAAACCCACGCTTGCTTAGGATTGTATTGATTGAGTATTCAGATTACAAAGATAGATCGTGGGTGATCTAATCTAGGACCCGATGAGATTTGAGGGGATCCCCCGCCCACCTTATATAGTCCGCGCATAAGGTTACATACCTTGATAAGCAATATGGTACACAATATTTAGTCGCACGCGGTGCCGCACGCCTTCGCCTTGGGCCGGGGCCGGTCCTGGATGGTGCGCCCCAAGTGGTCCATGAGGGGATAGGGGGTCCATATCCGCCTCCCTAGACCCCCTCCGTTTGGGTGGATCGCCAGCAATGGAGAGCGTCCCCGACAGTGCAGAGTAACGCAGCCCAATCGGGAGCCGTCCGACAGTTGTAGCCGCTTGCTCAACCACCATGGAGTTGTTCGAGGTTCGCCTCGCAGATGTTGGGTGTGCTCCAGAGAAGAAAAAAGTTTTTCCACAGACATGTATCCATGTAGTAAAAAGAGAATAAATGTCGTCGTAGATGACATGTATCCATAACCCAGTCACTGCATCGGAAGCCCAAGCTGCTGAACTAAAGTCCAATGTTCACTCGTTCCTTCAGCTTCAAAGATCTCGCACTCCTTATCCGGCCAAAGATAGTTTAGTCCCTGGCGCGACACCAGAAGGCCGCAGGCAGTTCTGCAGACAATCTCGCGGTGCCCAAGTCAGCCTCAGCGGAACACGCGAGGTTTGAAGCGCACAGTCCCCGGCGTCGAGCGCTGGGGTCGGCTATGCGATCCCCGTCTGATGTAGTCGGTGTCTCACGGCGGGTCGGCGCCAGCGGTTCCAAAGCGCTCAGTTCGCAGGCGCAAAGCTGATGAAAGTCACGCCCGGGATGCCGAAGTCCCCTGGTGCGTCGTGCTGGAAGTCGGCCAAACAAACCCTCCCACAAGATCCATGTGGTTGACGAAATTCCACCGTGGCAATGCGGTCGTACGGCACGTTACATAACGTCGATCTCAGAAACGGTCTAGGGAAGATATCCCAAACGTCCCGTTTTTCCGACGCGCAAACCATCCTTCCGGAAAGCGTTAGGCTCGGAGGCAACAGGGGCGAGGCATGGCCCGCCCGGAGCGCCGGGGTCAGTCAGCTCGATGGACTCGGCGGCTGCGGCGAAGTCGAGCAGAGAAAGCGGCCCATCCAAGTTCACGTCGGCAGCCATTTGAGTCTTCACATCGCCACGCGCATCCAAACTCCTCAAATACACCGACAAAACAGATCCAAAATATCCTTCCAACTGATATTAATTACGTAATATGATATCCTATTTTAATATATATAATCGCCGGAAGAGGAGCCAAACAAAACGTCGCTTTATTTTCAGACTTAAGCGAGTGGGAACGAAGTCGAATCCTATGCGCGTGCATGCATGCAGCCGTGCACTGTTTTCTTTCAAGATATATTTGTTGACATCCCGCTGGCTTGGTCTTCACGGTTATTGTCGATGCAAGATACGCTGATCACTGGTTGTTGAGACACAGTTTCTTGTCAAGAGTCCGGTCGGCGCTCAGTATATGTCACCCTCTGCAGTCTTGCTGTCTTGCTTCCTCCGCCATCGAGCCGGGAACGGATGCCAGGCGGATGACGGCCACCGCGTGACGATGAAGGGCGTAGTCCCCAGCTCGGCTCGAGCACGCAGCGTGAAGCTGTCGATGGAGTTCGTATGCCGCCGTGGTGTGACCAAATCGATGATGATCCTGCCTTGCGGCTGATCCAGTCCCCGGGCGGGTCGGAGTGGTCGGAGACGAGTCCCCCAGCGTGAGCTCGCTGGATGGAGCTTTGTCCCCTGAAAACAAATATGAAGAGCAGTAGTACATGATGTACAAATAAAATATCGGCTTTTCCCGATAGGCGTGACATGCTTACACGCAGCCGCGGCGCATGTTCTTGTTGTAGATTGTTTGTTTTGTTTTTTTGAGTGTCGCGAAGGCCGTATCTAGCTTTTTGGGCCGGGTATAACCGCTGTGTGATTGACATTTCAGTTCTGGCCTGCTCAACCGCATACACAGAGCTCCCGCCAACATCAAAGGAGGTGGCACCTGACACGGTATGCACGCACGGGATGGCTTTGATGCAGTTTCCCAGGAGAGAGCTGCAAGGCACAAAGTTGAAATAGAACCAACGACTCCTTGGCCACACTGGCTGAAGAAGGATGTGTAGAGCGGCGCGATTTAATACATGTAGTTTAGTTCGCCGCCGGCACGCACTCGGTCGACCGCTATCCGGTGGTGAGGCACCGTGGCCGCCAGCACACGCCCGAACACTTATCCGACCGCACCATTCCCCACCACCCGTGATCGCAGAGCTGCGTCGACGCACCGCGAACGCCACAAAGGCAAAGGTGTCGACTCTATGATTTGGGGGAGACGTAAATCAGACTACGCACGCCATTTCATAAACAATGATTACTTGTAAAGCTAAGAACATATGCAGCATATGCTAAGACAAAGAAAAGATGAAAAATATTAAAAGTTTTTATTCTTCATTGCTTTGTCGACGTACGGCAATGGGCGTGGTTGACGAAGTTGAACCGCCAGCCCGCCAGGGACGCCGTCGCACCAGGGTTTGTTGGTACCGGCACATGGTCAACGTGGTCGCCGCTCGCGGCGCCGAGGGCTCGACGCGCACGCGATACGGGCGCCGTCAGATCGCCGAGGCCGCTGGCAGCGCCGCCGACGAACACTTGCGCCGCCGGCGGCGCTCGAAACCCAACGCCACTTCCCCGCGCACCGTTGGTGGCCAAGGCTGCTCGCCGGCGCCGACGGTTGCTCGCAAGTGCGCCATGCGAGCAGGGCTTAGTCGACCTGACGTCCTGTTTTGTTTCGTCACTGATATATCGCGCTTTGTCGTCATTCGTCAACATATCCACGTCAATAAAATGACAATTTCATGAGATCGACAGCGCTTGGTTATCATCTGGGTTTCCTCTCTTGAGTCAGAATAAAGACGATTTTCCGCCAACTATATCTTACTCAGCTTCGGTATAAGTTCTCAAACATGGCCATGTACGTATACGCTTTTGGCCCTGGCTTTGGGATTAGCATGATCACGTAGGATCATGCACCTTCGTCGTTCCTGAATCTCTGGCGACGCAGGGGGCTGATGCACGGACGTTGTGTGCTTGTCCAACGAGGTGGTCGGATCTCGCGGATGAATCTGGACCGGAGTCAAACTCCGGACGGTGGCCGTCGTGTCCGCGGAACTAGCACGCGCTAGTCCCCGATGTCGGCATGTACTGACGGAATCAATAGCGCCAGTCATGATCCGCGATGCCGATTGTTCGATTCCTGCTAAAATTGACTTTGTATATGTAGAGATCCGGAATACATACTGTATCGTAGGATATTGATTGAAATTAAAAAAATTTGACTTAGTTTCGGTCGGATACGTAGATGCATCAATGTTGTTTGAAGAATTCTACGCTGCCTGTTGGAAGCCAGGTCGTCACGACGCGCTGATGAAGAGACGGTTCGTAGTCCGACTTTCACTCAAGGCTCGTGACTAGATCTGCGTAGGTTGCTCTGGTGTCGATGACCTCGACGAAAGCAGGTTGTCGGAGCTTGATTGATTGTACCAGTTGAGTCCGGTCGTACACCGGTGATTAACTGGCGCGCTACACCAGTTCGCCATTAGATGCGTTCGACGTTGGGCCTCATCTGGTCGCTGATGGACGTTCGCGCAGCAGGAAGAGTTGTGCCGTGAACGATGTTGATGGTCGATGCAGATTGATCTGCCCTTTGCCTGAAGTTCCCGCCTACGTTGGACGTTGATGAAGATCCATCTTGTTAGCCATGGGCCTTCGCGGCACGTCCCCCCGCGGGCGCGCCAACCGCTTCGCCGGGTTTATTGACGATAGACCAGCGGTACCCAGCTAGTAGATTGAGCGTAGAGGTAGCGCATAGACTACTCAACAAGATGTTGCGTAACGAGCCAAGGGACAAACACACCTAAGTTTTTGGCCCAGGTTTAGCGCCTTGATGGCGTAGTGTAAAAACCTACGCCCCGCTAGATTGTATTGATTGGAAATCGAGACATAAGATAGGATCGTGGGTGATCTTAATCTAGGATCCGATGAGATTTGAGGGGATCCCCTCCCACCTTATATAGTCCGTAGACAAGGTTGGCACGCCTTGATAAGCAATGTGGTAGCCAATATCTTAGTCGACGCAGCCGTGACGCCTTTCAGTGGCTTTGGGCCGGGCTCTGATGGTGCGCCCAAAGTGGTCCATGCGAGGGAATAGTCCATATCCCCACACCGTCCCGGCGAGGCAATCGGTTGTGTTAGAGGAAGACGGCGATATCGCCAGACATATGGCGCCAACCAGTCGTTTCTCGAATATTTCCATCGCTCGTTGCCGGAGTTCAGATTCAAGGGCCCCTCCGTGGTGCAGCCATCGCCGCCAGAAAGGCAAGGCCCCGCCAAGAACACCGCCGCACCTGCCGCCATCGGGCGGGGCGGGCGGCGTTCGGCCAGAGCGTAAGAGAAAATGCACATACCGTGAGCGCATGCATGCCCCCCGAAGCTGGCCGCTTGTTCGCAGCGAAGCCGGGCGGGCGTAGACCCGTGCCGCCTGCCTTCCACGAACACGGTACATGCTCGCCTCAAGCATCATCGCTGCCGCCGACCGCTTATCGCGAGACTCAGGCGGTAATTTCGCAGTAGTACAGCGCCCGCCGCAGAGCCGCTGCCGGTTCTCACACGCCGCCGTCGCAGAAGACCTCTGGCCTAGTGACAACCTTCCGTCCGGGGTGGCTGCTTCTACGGCTGTAATCAGTGCACAGGTCTGTGACAGGCCAGTGGCCTGATGGGATCATGTAAGCGGCCATGGCGACGCCGGGAGCGCAACGCCCTCGCAAATCCCCCGCGGAAGGTTCGCAAAGCGGCTCTGGGCCCGCCAAAGATGGTTTTCTCCCTGAAGTCGCGCCTCGGTTAGGAAAGGAAGAGAACAAGAGCTTCCTCGTGCCAATGTGAGATGGAGGGCGTAGTGCACACACACGGTCAGGTCGGGATGAGTTAGACTTGTGAGAGGAAAATGAACGACCGAGAGGAGTTGGGATTATGCAGCCATCATAGTGCACCAAAGGTCCGGTGTCGGGGGCCAAGGAGGCTTAGTGACAAACATGATCGGTGAAACGAGGGCGGTCCATTTGCTTGTGAGTAAGTATAGGTTTCAAACAAACTTATATTTTTTCCATGGACGCTGGACACAGATCCACGCTCCACACATGACACACCTTGCATGTATCCTTTACGTATCCATGAGGGGGTTCTTGCCCCGGTCTTCTCTGTTATGGTAGGGCTTATTTTTTTGACAATAGGAGGGAGAGGGCTTTGATTTTTGGTTGGTGTGTGCGCGGAATGGGGTGGGGCCTGGGTGTGTTGGTATTTAGCGAAAGCGTTGTCCGCAAGCGCACGGAGTACCGTTATAACTCTCACCAGAAGTATTCCAGGTATCGACTTCCGCCGGGAACGCTTTTTAAGCCCCGCCTTCTAGCTATCAAGGGTCAAGCATAGGAGGTGATCCTAGGGAGCGATGTGTTCTTTCAACACTTAGGCTAAGTCGTGCCAATTATTAATTAAAAGTATTACTGGCATCCGGAGTGCAAATTTGGTCCGCCAGCGATGCGGGCCTCTTTGCTCTACTACTTTAACCGACGCGGAGGGAGTACGCATGGGCTTAATAGGGCTGTCACCACCTACTTCCCCCTACCTCACTACCATGGATTGAGGAGCAAAACGAGGGTGATTTTTATAACTTAGACACCACGCCTACATTACATTTGTCACTACTCTAGCGCTGGCCGTGAGATCCCGCCTTCATCGTGGGTCCTCTACTAGAGTATTTACCATTGGGCAAAACAACGATCCTTGTAATTTCGAGCAAAATAAATGATAGCGTGGAACTTAAGAATGATATACGAAAGTAAGACACCTAATAACTTTCACTGTTTAAAGGTTACCCGTAGAGGTGCGTAAGGAGGCGGACGACATCCGCACTGACAAATGAAAGACCGCGTGGGTCGCTACTCTCTCTTCTTCCTCTCTACCTTGCACCCTTCGCACTCCCACTCGAGTGCGTGTCTTGGCACCCTGGGAAACCACGAATGTGAGATCTATGAAGTGTGTTGAGCTGATGTGCTCTATGGAGGGGTGGACCCTCTTTATACACAAATGAAAAGTGGTTTTGGCAGAGTTTACGCGAAAACTAAGTGAAAACACTCTCCATGCACCGCCTACTACTCCTGGCCCGGCCGACGACGCGCAAGGGATCGGCACTAGCTGCGCTCGGCGCGCACGCGACGTGCTGCGCGCGTCACCGCGTTTGGCCCGCCTCGCGCCGCAGTGCCTCGCGCGCGGATCGCGTCTCGCCTACATCATATGCTCTTCCAGTGGTGCTGGTCGGATTTGGTCCGGTTCTCGCCCTCGGCCAGTGGTCGCCTTGGTCACGTGCCGTATTTTCCTCGAAGTTGCATATTGCTCTTTTTATTTATGTACCTCACCAAGCTCGCGGTTTGCCCTCGCAAAACAAATATTCTCGGTAATAAAGTGGAACTAGGTGAGTAGTAAATGTTTAGTTAGTTTAAATGGGTTTTTATCTCTTTAATTAGAGCTAAGTTGGGCGGTATAAAATATGTGATAATGGCCGCCAACAACCCCCCCACACTTAGTCTTTTACCGCCCCTCGGTGCAAACTTAGATCTAAAAGAATGTTGTCTTCTATGAATAAATAAATATGATCGAAGATAAAGATTTATTCCAGACTTCACCTTCCTTGTGAGCATTCAAAAGTGTCTATCAATTCATCTTGAAAAAATTGTACAAAAGGAATAGCTTGATTTCCTATCATTTTATTTTCTTACATATAAGACTTGGTTTTTTATTTTCAAAAAATAAAACAAAGATTGCTCTGGTTCTAAGATGAGTTATGGATTGGTTCCTCCCTATTTGTATTATGTCTTCAATCCTAAAAATGGTGTTCGTGAGATTCTTCTAGAGAAAATGACATTGTATATTTCCTGTATATATTGTTGGTCAATGATCCTAAGAAGAGTCATGTTCCTAGATCGAAACGCGTGGAATATTTGGTGGGGACAAATAATAATTGGTTCCTCCCAAGACCTCTTAATTTCTACGCCTTTAAATTGTCACAGTTTTATTACTATATGTATAATATTTGAGTGGTGTTCGCCATCTTTTTATTCTCTTGACACATGTCCATTTTTTTTTTGAGATCTAGCATTTTATGTACTTACCTTGTATATATTGTTGGGTCAAACTTCTAGAATCTGGAACAAGATCGTGAAGAGTGGATGGTTGATGTTGTGCGCACCCCTTTAATGTAAAATGTGCAACTTGGTGGGTGTGTAGGGAATGAAATATGATCACAAGGGGATAAAACTCAATATGTAAGAATAGCACGGCCAGGATGTTGATCTAGCTCTTTTTTGGCTTTTTGTGATTTGGATCAACCATGGAGCATGCTTAAGTAGGTTTTGTGATGTCTTTAAATTGAATAGAACATGGGCTATTTATTAATAGATAAAAATGTATATATATGCTCTTTTTGGATCTTAGTTAGAATAAAATTTGGCCAATTGATTCATTTTATTCTCTTGGACACATGTTGATTTTTTTTTGTCTCATAGAGAGAGAGAGAGATGGGAAGGCTTAGGAGAAGGTGTACTTGTTTCCTTTAAATAGCCCCTTTGGCCAATTTCTTTTGTTTCAAGAGACAAACAAAAAAGAACAATGTGCAAAATAAAATAAATAACTCTTAAACATATAAAAAAAAAGCAAGATAAATGAAAAACAAATAAAAACTACGCCCCGGACATATTTTGAGAATTCAACGCCTCTAATCCAGGCATGTAATTGACACCCCGCATCTCTTGCTAGTTTCATTACTTTGTTATCGAACCTAAATTTTCTATTTCAGCATCATCTTGTAGGTTGTTTTATTTTTCTTCTAGTAGCGTCTAATTCATCCTAAAGTGAGCCAATACAACCCTACTATTGCCCCCATATTTTGCCGAGTGAATCCGCATGCTCGCCGACTTCATCATCACTATCGTGAATTTGTGTTTGGGGCTAGAAGCAGGAGGGTGGGTAGCTAGAATCTTTTTTGGGATTGGTGTTCAAGATTTCTTTTGAGCCGGGCAAGATCAACCCCTTCCCCAAATCCCTCATTCGGCTCGCACTCCAAAAAAACGGGTGTATGAGTTGTTTGATGAACCGGAGTGTGGCTTAAGGTAAGTTGTAACGGGTGTTGCCTAGGTGGTGTGGTGGTTTGTAGCTTTCCATCGGTGGGATTTCGTGCCTCGGAGCGTAAGAGGTCACTTGTGTGGATCTTAACGTTGAGACATGGTGTGAAGAGTGGAGTTGAGTGAGAAGCAAAGGCTTAGTGTGAGGTGACACTAGAGTGGTGCACCAGTTTTATAGCAAAGTTAAGTGAACACGGACCTAACACCCTCTTGGAGTGCGAGATGGTAGTGACTGAGACTAGGCATGAGAAACAGGATGGGTGTTGACACCTGTTATAGCATAAAAATATATAGGTTTTAAAACTGAAATAAAGGGCTTAAAATGAATATCAACATAGTATAGGGGCTTTCTCGACATAATTCCACCCAGTTTTGGTGATTTATATATTTTGGGGACTAAAACGTATAAAGCGGTAAAAGCCAAGAGTTTGTGCCCCACGAGCATAAAGATGTATCGCTGAAGCAATCCAACTTGAAACCCACACATAAGAACATTCCAAGACACCGGTAAGGCACCCACCCACAGCTAGGGCCCACCCGGGCAGCCGTGCGTCACTTCCTAGTAGTGACTACCGGTACCCATGGGGGCCCTCGGTCATCCCTCAGCTTCGGCGTGGGTTCATAACCCCCACCATTGAGGAGCAATCCTATCCATCTATCAAAGGCTCCAGGTTGGATCCAAGGGCTATATGGTATATCCAATGGAAGACTCTAGGAAGGCCTAGGACCACGAATCCGCCCATCTAAGCCTATGTGCATTAGCATAATACATGGTGGAAGGGAGGTTAGTACCTTCACATTGCCTACTAACTAGGAGGGAGGCCCGAGACCCCCTATATAACAAGACCCCTTACCCCCGTGGTGAAACCCTAATTAATTCTAATTCATTCCATTCATTATCCTTGATCACATTGGTCTTGGGAGGTGTCCCAATGTGAGTAATAACCTCTCCACTAGAGAATTAGTGGCTAGACTCTCCAATAGTAGATTAGCAACTAGAGAGTTAGGGAGAGCGGAGCTATGCTCCGGTTCCGAGGAATCTACATGAGTTTGGTATGTTTTGTATCCTTTCTTTGTAAGACATTATGATTTATATATTTATCTTCTCTATTTACTTTCAAATCTTTCATATAATTGGTTAGCATAGTTGTTATGCCTTTGCATGGGATCTCCGGCCAAAATCGAAAGTGCTTTTAGTTAACGTATGTGACTAGAGTAGTACTAATAGTGTAGGCGTGGTGTCTAAACTAGAGATTACCTGAGATTGCACCCAACCCCACGGATTGTTTGTGGTAGCCCTGGTGGTGATGCCTCGATGGCGATGTATTCCACCACGTTGGGTTGGTGATTGTAGGACCTTGTTAAACCTTCCTAGCCCCTTCTCATCCCTTTGGTGGCTAGTGCTTTGGTGTCCCAAAGTGTTTTTGGTAGGATTGCTATCATAGAACCTAAGTAATAGAGTAGTACATAGGAACCTAGATCTCTCGGCCGTCCCTCTCAACGTGCTACTACACATTTATCATTAGGAATTCTCTGGTGTGATTTATATTGTTCATAACTCCTATCATTTACCATTTACCCCCTCACTTTACTTTAGTGGTTTGCTAAGTTAGTAGATACATGATTGTGACTTATTAGATTGTTTAATAACGCTTCCTCACAGGATATGATACTCTAGAATACTATCCTAGGGAAAAGCTACAATGGTAGTGTTCGTAGGCGCTACGAATCCTTCATATTCTTATAGCACTTAATAAATACCAACAAGATTTTTGGCGCCATGTCGGGAAGCATTTTGGCGATAAGATTTTAATAATGATCTTGATGTCCATAATTTAGTATATCACTATTTGTAGTAGGATTACCCTTGTTCTCGCTTTGAGTTGTGGAATAGACAGACAAAAAATGTCATTGTGACCTTCCGGCAAGATTCCATGAGAAGAAAATATAAAAGAAAGATTAAAGAACACGTGATTGAAAAGAAGCGATCATAGAATTCAATGATATCCCAAGTGACGTACATAGAAGCCGCACATCATGGTAAGTATGATTAATAAAGGTGAGAGTCTTGCTCATGGACTATAAATTGATTGAGTAGTTATCATTTAATTTCTTGCATTGCATTGCATGTTTGCTTGATCAATTCATGCATTCACTCCACTTAGTTTATGTTTTCTCATAGTAGATCCATTGCATGTTTAGTTCTTGCATACATCCATGTCGTTTGCATCTAAAAGAAAATAAAAAAAAAAAAAATAAAATAAAATAAAAAAAATCTCTCACCATGATCATGCTCTTCCATCTCTTTTTTGAGTAGACCTCTATAATGCTTTCATGTTACCTTTTTGCTCTTTATGGTATGCTTTAGTTTGGGGAGTACTCTATAGGCATATAGGGTATTTCCAAAGGCTTTTAAATTAAGCGTGGTGCTTGGGTTAAATAGCCTTCCTTAATTGAATGAGACATGGAGTCTAGTTTGGTTATTGAACTAAAAATTGGTTGGCGTGGAGACATGGGATATTTTGTTAGACTAACCCATTTAAAAAACTCTCAAATCCAACGGTAAGTCAAGAGATGAACTCATATATCGGAGATGAAGCAAGGCATATGATGAACTCCAACCTTGTGTAAAAGACACTGCTCATTCATCATTGATGAAAGAATTGTAAGTACCAAATATCATTCACCTTGCCTTTTTGCCACAAGTTACCTTTGCCTTGATCCATATATATACTAGAGTGTAGCCATAAATAAAATTTTGTATAAGACATAATGAATACAACTGCGTGCTAAGAATAATCAAAGAACCATCTTTTCACTAGCATAGATGAATCGCATAAACTTTGGACACAACCCCTACTTCAATCCTGTTGTATTCATTTCTTCGGTATGTGTCCACTAATATTTTGAGAAAAAAGAGTCTATGCTATGTCCATTCGATAAAGGAGAGTGCCATACAACATCATCACAAAAAAGTAATCACTCAACGTATGGATGGACAAAGCAATGGGCCACAAGAATATCAAAGACAAGTAAGTGAATATAAATCTCATATTTGTATACAACCTTGTCTTATGTTCTACTAAAAAAACCGAAAGCACATGAAGGCTCATGCTAAAAAACAAACAACATGTTCCTAGGACAAGTTTCCTTGGGCATTCTGGTCACTAACCTTGCAGGGAACAAAGGATGAGCAACATCTAAGGACATGTTGATTGCAATACATGATGAGGGGATAGTTCAACATTCACACTTCAAGTGTCGAGTAGCGGGGAAGGCTCGAGCTTGGGGAGGAAGGCCAATTCCTCTACAAGATGATCCGACAAATCTCTCCCTTTTCTCAAGCTCCACCACTCTAACACACCGGTTTGCAATCCCTCTACTCACTATTACTTTGTCTCTCTAAGTTTGAATGGTTATAAATGTCATACATCAAAATCAAACTTAAGATATAAAAAGAAAATTAACCCATTAGAGAAAAAGTAATAGTGAACAAATTCTAAGTAAAATATCCAACCAAAACTTTTGTAGCATAGAAGATACCTTTAGCTCCATGACAAATCTACCCCTTGTTTCAAACTACTTGTATATTCCTTGGTGTATATGTTGTAAACTAATACTGCAGAATACAATCATAGAGGAGCAAAAAGGTTAAAGCTCAATTTAAAGAGCAAGAAAGAAGGGACAATGCAATAAAGGAGACAAGTGAGGAACAAGATACACAAGAAGCCAAAGAAGAAAAGCTTTGGGCAAAAGAAAAGGACCTCCACAAGGTGTTACGATGCCGCCACACTCAATAATAAGGTAACATCTTGAGATAAGAAAACCCCTTCCAAGAGACAAGGGGTTTGTTTCAACTGTCGAAAGTTTTAACGCAACATTCATGCTCAATCTCATGATCTTGTCATCCAAGTTAGGACTAAGCAAAGCATATAAGAAATTAACTCTATCTTGTTTAATGTGCCTATGGTTTTGGTTCTGTTGGTGTTTTCCCACCAACAGAGCCCATGCACTTGATCTCTACCTTCACTTTACAAGTAGGACACACTTTGAGCAAAAAGGTGGAGAAGTCTATCAGTCTCTCCAAAATTCAACAAGTGAATGTCTTACGAGCATGCACACTAAAACAAGATGCTGCCCTACGCCCATGCTCATCTCCAACTCCTAAGACCAGCAAAAGAACATGGGTGACGACCTCCTTCACCATGTCAAGGAGTGTGACTATCAAGATCAAATAATAACTCAAGGAAATAACAAGGTAAGAAGTCTCGCTCGTGAGGACTTAAAACACCGAACCCTCGAGAGGTAAGATTGGTAGTTATCCATATTTAGTGCATAGCATATTTACTTCCTTGCATTGCATAATAATTTTCCTTTAGCATATTTACATTACGAAAACACTAGCACTTTGCTTTGGAAAAGAAATAAAAATATTTGTTTGTTGCATACGTAAAAAGAAACTCTAAGCCCCATATGAGTAATTTTGTATGCGTGTAACAACCCCACAAGGATATTTTTTGTGGTGGCATAAAAATAAAACAAATATGCATACATCATCATTCTTTATCTTGCATAGAAATAATAAAATCCCAAAAATATTTAATCTTTGTGAAAGATTTCGAGGCGCACAAAAGCATCGCGGGCTAACTCCTAACGCTTTTAATCAAGTTCCACTAGCTTTGTTGTCTATTTGAGTTCAAAAAGATTCAAGGAAGAGAGCCATGACAGACCACATCATCGTCACCATCTACCTCAACTTCCGCATCATTAACTCGACAAAGTCAATCAAGCTTGGGGGAGAGCACCCCGGTTATCGAGATAAGTATCTCTTTACCATATCCTATTTACTACTAGCTAGATATGTTTGTTTTATTAGAAAGATATAAAAAGATGCATAACTAAGGAAATCAAATAAAAAGAGTTTTTATAGTATTTACTAAAGAGTCTTTATTAGAGTGTGAGAATAAAATAAACTCTGAAGATAATCTCTAGGAATGGAAATGATGAATAGTTGTTCGTTGTAATACCTTTCAAGTACCTACCTTTCAAGCTTAATTTCTCTCGAGCTTTTAATGCAAATGCTTTGACTTGAGATTAGCTCTCGAACCTAAAACTGTGGGTAGCAAATGCTTGCTCTAAAGTCTAGGTGATTGACGGATATGATATATGACTTGACCATTTTGCTATTGATCTTACTCCTAGTGATACTAGAGTTCTCGAGATTTATCTTTTGAAAATTAAAAGTGCATATGATGATTGCATGTATGATGAGTGTTGATTCCTACCGCAACCATATATACATGCTTCTTAGATTAGGAAAACCCATTTTGATATATATAGGCTGCTTACATTGTATTAAGTTTGGTCAATCTTTGTTGACCCTTTGAAACTTGTCGTACTGCTACTCATCCACTCCACTCCACTCTATTCACTTGCACTTATGCTACTTCTACCCTAGAAGTACGCATCCACCATAGATCCACCAAAATGTTCTACTCCTACCCTAGGAGAGAGCAACCAAAAATATTTCCCACACATATCCACTTAGCCAACATCTCATAAAGCTCCTCTATCCCTATTTCTATCTCTCTACAAGTTTATTGCAAAAAGAGGCTTGGGTTGTATAGTCGAAAAAAAGTAAAAAGAAAGAAGAAAGGGGAGATGAAAAATGGACAAGTGTCCTACGGTAGTAGAGCCTACCTCCCTAAAAAAAAGAAGAATAAAGGAGAGTAAAAATGGACAAGTGTCCGCAATAAAACAATGGGTACTTAGATACCCGCCTCTCCATGAAAAAAAAAAGAGAGAGAAAAAGAAAAAAATGAGAAAAAAAAAATATAGAAAGAGTATACACCCCAGGTTCTCCCAAATACTTTCAAAGTCCTAAAGAGAGATATGTTTTTACAGGAGCAAAGTAGAATTAGGCTTGCACTTCATTCGCCTCATACACCTATCATCATATTCATTCCACTACACCATACACATGCACATGCAAGATGACTCGTGACTTTGGATCCATTGCTTGAACTTACAATATATTCCTAGTAAGTAGATTTAGTTTTCTCCCCACCTATGAACTCTACATATAAGCCTTAGATATAGGGTGAGAGAGAAGAAGGCATAGTGTCCTACCGCCTTTATTCCAAAAATACCACATATTATGAGAAAAGGCAACACAACATTATTGCCTAGTGAGGATCCACAAATACCACAAATGAGAGACTTGAAAGGGTCATACTAAGGAACTTTGATGTTTATTTTGAAAAACTAGCAAAAACCCGAATGATGGTTGAACAAAGAGTTTGAGACATGGTGCTTGACTTGATTGTTCTATCTTTCATTGCCCAAGATCCCAAGAAAAGGCTATAAGCTCCATGGTTGAAGGTAATATGGGTAAGTTGAAGGTTGAAAAGGTTTATTCTAATCTAGAGGAGAAATTTTGTTTGAAAGCATGTGTACTTTTGAGGCGTGGAAAGCGTTGTAGCAACTCTGATCCATTGATAAGTTTGGCTTTGCTAGGGACTAGCAAAGGGTAAGCTTGGGGAGCTTGTTGACACCTGTTATAGCATAAAATATATAGGTTTTTAAAACTGAAATAAGGGCTTAAAATGAATATCAACATAGTATAGGGGGCTTTAACCGACATAATTCCACGAGTTTTGGTGATTTATATATTTTAGGGACTAAAATGATAAAAGGTAAAAGCCCAAGAGTTTGCAAGCCCTACGATATAAAGACGATCCGTGAAGCAATCCAACTTGAAACCCACGTAAGAACATTCCGTAAGACATCGGCGCACGACCCACAAGCTGGGGCCCACCGGTGTGCTGGCGGCCGCCCTAGTAGCAGCGGCGGCCGCTGCCATGGGGCCCACCGTCATCCTCAGCTCGACGTCGGTTCATAACCGCCATTGAGGAGCAATCCTATCCATCTATCAAGGTGGTTGGATCCAAGGGCTATGGTGTATCCAATGGAAGACTCTAGAAGGCCCGCACACGAATTCGGCCCATCTAAGCCTATGTGCATTAGCATAATACATGGTGGAAGGGTTAGTACCACATTGTCTATGGAACTAGGAGGGAGGCCTGGCGACCCCTATATAACAAGACCCCTTACCCCCAGGGTGAAACCCTAATCAATTCTAATTCATTCCATTCATTATCTCTTGACCTGTTGGTCTTGGAGGTGTCCCAATGTGAGGACAACCTCTCCACTAGAGAATTAGGGCTAGACTCTCCAATGTAGTAGATTAGCAACTAGAGAGTTAGGGAGAGCGAGCTATGCTCGATTCTCGAGGAATCTATAGAGTTTGGTATGTCTTGTATCCTTTCTTTGTAAGACATTATGATTTATATATTTATCTTCTATTTATCTTTGTCATATCTTCATATATAATTGGTTAGCATAGTTGTTATGCCTTTGCATGGGATCTCCGCCGCATCGAGTGCTTTAGTTAATCGTATGTGACTAGAGTAGTAATTAATAGTGTAGATGTGGTGTCTAAACTAGAGATTACCTGAGATTGCACCCAACCCCATGGATTGTTTGTGGTAGCCCTGTGTGGTGACAGCCCCGATGGTCGATGTATTCCACCACGCACGGGTTGGTGATTGTAGGACCTTGCCAAACCTTCCTAGCCCCTTCTCATCCCTTTTCTGTGGCTAGTGCTTTGGTGTCCCAAAGTGTTTTGGTATGATTGCTATCATAGAACCTAAGTAATAGAGAAGTACATAGGAACCTAGATCTCTCCCGCTGTCCTCTCAACGTGCTACTACACATTTATCATTAGGAATTCTCTGGTGTGATTTATATTGTTCAAAACTCCTATCATTTACCATTTACCCCCTCACTTTACTTTAGTGGTTTGCTAAGTTAGTAGATACATGATTGTGACTTATTAGATTCTTTTAGCCAACGCTTCTCTCCGGGATACGATACTCTAGAATACTCATCCTAGGGAAAAGCTACAATGGTAGGTGTTCGCAGGCGCAGGAATCCTTCATATTCTTATAGCACTTAATAAATACCAACAATGGGCTCGGGAGGCCACCCGCTACGCTGGCGCCGCTGGTGCGGCGGTCGCGCCAAGGGCGCTTCCCGGGTGCGTGTCCGTCCTATCCCGATTCTAGTCTTATCCTCGCACTTAATATCAAGGTGTTTTTATTTGTTTGTCCTTATTCGTGTCAAAGTAACAAAAAAGAAAGAATAAAGAATTTTTTTAATTCTTTAGGAAAAGAGCAAATAAGTGTAATTAAAATTTAAAAGCTTCAAAACTAATTAATTTTATTTCTTCTATGGTTTTATTTATTTTGTGAGAAGGTTCATAATAAACTTTTAATCTTTGGCCATTTACCTTTGAGATGTTACCTTCGTCGCCGCGAATGGTGATTGCTCCGTGTGGTGCGATGTCGACGACGGTGTATGGTCCCATCCACTTGCTTTTAAGCTTTCCTCCGCCGAATAAATTTACTCGAGAATTGAAAAGTAGTACCTTGTCTCCTTCTTGAAATGTTTTATGCCGGATTCGGCGGTCGTGCCATCTTTTTTGTTCTTTCCTTGTAAATTCGGCACCGTGGTATGCCTTCTCATGCCATTCTTCTAGCTCGTAAGTTGTTTTCGTCTATTTTGTCCGCTAGCTTGACGTCCATGTTCCAGGTTTTAATTGCCCAAGAAGCTCGATGTTCGAGCTCCACCGGCAAATGGCAGCTTTTCCCATAGACCATCTAGAATGGTGTCATGCCAATGGGGGTCTTGTAAGCTGTCCTGTATGCCCATAGTGCATCAGGTAGCTTGTCTTTCCATCCCTTTCCCATTGCATTGACTGTTTTCTAAAGGATGTTCTTGGTTTGCTTATTGGATGTCTCGGCACCGCCACTTGTTTGTGGGTGATATGGTGTAGCGATGTTGTGCTTGGATCCCAACTCCATCAGAAATTTGAAAAAACTTTATCGTTTGAAGTGGGTTCCTCCGTCGCCACCACCATCCTTGGGGTTCGGCGCGTGAAAGATAATCTCGTGGAACATTTTCCTTGCATGCTTGGAATCATTTCCGCATGGTAGTGCTTCCACCCATTTGGATACATAGTCGACAGCGATGAGGATGTATTCACAATCATAGGACTTTGGAAAAGGTCCCATGAAGTCAATACCCCAGACATCGAAGACTTCGACTTATAAGTTGTAGTGGAGGGGCATGGCATTTCGTGAGGTAATGCCTCCTTGCAACTGGCACTTGTGACACCTTCTGATGAACTCCCCGGTGTCTTGGTACATGGTTGGCAGTAGAATCCGAGACCGCCAGATTTTTGCTTTGTGTGCGAACACACCATAGTGTCCTCCGTATGGCGCTGCGTGGCATTTCTCAATAATCTCTTGTCCCTCTTTGGTGGGTACACATCTTCTCAACATCCCGTCAGAACATACCCTGTAGAGGTACGGATCGTCCCATAGGTGGCGTTGGCTTTCTACTTTCAACTTCTGGCGGGATTCACCAGGTGGTACATAACCTGAAACCATAAAATTCACAATGTCTGCATACCATGGGGTTATGTCCTCCACCTTCAGGAGCATGTCGTCGCGTAAGAAGTCATTGATGGCAGTTCCTGCGTGTTAGTGAATTGCAAGCGCGACAAATGATCCGCAACAGTGTTCTCTACTCCTTTCTTATCTTTAATTTATAAATCAAATTCTTGGAGTAAGAGAATCCATCTTATTAATCTGGGTTTAGCATCTTTCTTAGTGAGCAAGTACTTCAAGGCAGCATGATCAGTGTAGACAATCACTTTAGATCCCACTAAGTAAGACCTAAACTTATCAATAGCAAATACAACAGCTAGGAGCTCTTTTCAGTTGTGGCGTAATTCAATCGAGCTCCCGCGTGAGTGTTTTGCTAGCATAGGCAATTGCGTGGATGCTTTTTATCTTTGGTTTGGCCAAGGACCGCACCAACCGCTAGCAGAATCACTAGTATCACACATGATTTCAAAGGGGGCCACCAACGGTGGTTGGATGATTGGTGCTGAGATGAGTGCTTCCCTTGATGGTAAGGGAAAGCTTTCATGCACTCATCGTTGAACTCAAAAGGTGCATCTTTAGCTAGCAGGCTTGTTAACGGTCTCGTAGTTTGTGAGAAATCTTTTTATAAGCCGTCTATAAAACCCTACGTGGCCTAGAAAGCTACGGATTCCTTTTACGCTCACCGGGGGAGGTAATTTTTCAATCACTTCGATTTTTGCTTTATCTACCTCAATCCCTCGACACTAGGTGACCGAGGACAATGCCCCTGGACCATGAAATGGCACTTTTCCCATTAAGTACTAGGTCCTTTTCTTGGCATCGTTGCAAGACTCTATCTAGATTCTCTAGACAACTCTTGAAGGTTTTTCCATAGACGGAGAAATCGCGTCCATGAAAACTTCTATGATCTCCTCAATCATGTCTAAGAATATGGACATCATACACCTTTGAAATGATGCGGTGCATTACACAACCCGAAAGACATTCTACGGTAGGCATAAGTTCCATATGGGCTTGTAAACGTGGTCTTGCTTTTGATCATCGTGGTGGATGGGAATTTGGTGATAACTGTAATATCCATCTAGGAAGCAAAAGAAAGAGTGTTTCGCTAACCGCTCTAACATTTCATCAATGAATGGGAGTGGGAAGTGATCTTTCTTTGTGGCAAGCATTTAATTTCCGGTAGTCTATCCACATTCTCCATCCCGTGGCCAGACGTTGTGGGATTAATTCATTTTTAGCGTTTTTCATTACCGCCATGCCTCCCTTCTTAGGCACTACTTGGACCAGGGCTAACCAAATCCATTTGTGTGGAACGGGATAGATTATCCCGGCGTGAAGAAGTTTAAGAACTTCTTTCTTCACAACTTCTCTCATTTCATTATTGAGCCGGCGTTGAGGTTCACGTGAGGGTGTTTTATCCGGTCAACGAGGGGATACGGTGAGAGCAAATCATTGGGCTAATTCCCTTCAAATCATGTAAGGAATACCCGAAGACAGCTTCTATGTTTTTCTAAGACTTTTATCAATTTGGATGACTCCTCTTCAGTTAATTTATCATTGATAATTACAGGAGCATTTTTATCATTATTTAAGAAAACATAGCGTAGTCCTTCATGAAGGGTTTTAGCTCAATGGGAGGTGGTGTCATTTCTTCTTCTTTAGGGAGATCGATGAAGTCATCCATCTCACTAATTTCTTCAATGAAGAATTTGGAGTCTTTTTCTAAAGATTCTTCAGGGAGTTTCAAAGGGTATTGTTGACACTACCTCAACGGGCATACATTTGGACAGAGGTTCCACTATTGAATTTTTAGCTTGAGTTATGGGTAGAGTGAAAGTGTCTCGTCCTAACTTTACATCTAAATCCCCTGTTTTTGGTGGGTTATTCAACAATTTTTCTAGGGGATGCCCGATTAAAATATCAAACTCATCTATATCAAAAATATGAAAAGCTAGACTGAGTTCAATATCATTATTGTGAAGAATAACATCATGTAGTAACCCCAACCCCGATAAATGTATTGTGTATCATGTCTAAGGGTTTTGATTGTAGGCCACCATTGTTGATCATAAAATGGATTAAAGCGAAAAGAGTGGGACATTATATTAATGCCTACAAGTGGGGTTGTATTGTACATTTTCCCAGCATTCCTCGTATGTTACAAGATAAGGGAAATGAAGGGGTGCGAATCCGAATTTCTTCTGGCCGTCGACTCACTTTCATTAGCCCATTCATTACTCATTAGTGTGGTTAACTCCTAATTGATTCTTGCAAAGATTCTTTTTACTTAATGGTTCTTTAGGGGTTAATGGAATTGGGGGTCTCTTCACCGATTCATACCTTGAGGTGTTTCCATAATCGTCAAGAAATACGCCCTCAATGTTTGGGAGGTCCCCAAAAGGGGTTCCTCTAACGGTTCAAAAAGGTTTCTCTAATGGTGTATGCGGTTCAGAGGTTCGGCTGAGCCGAAGAAACGTCTTCGAGATAGACTTGCACTCTACAAGGACGGGTTCAAGAGGAGGAGTGTTTTTCAGATTTTATCTAAAAGTGCTTCTCCTTCTTCTAATGTGTTTATGTGAAAAACGAACCGCCTCGCAGCCGAAGTCTAGGAATTTGAGAGATTCCTTATTTAATCGACCAAAAATGTTGCAATAAAAACATGTCGGGACAAAGACAAATCGGGACCGCAGTTTGTTAATGTTGTAATTTTATCCTGTGCTGCTCCTATCTCTTCCCTTCTCCTTTTGGTGGAATGAGAGGATTTCGGTACGAAGGGCAACAATTTCGTGAGAGGGTAGAATGCGAGGCAAAACTTTGCCCGCAGTTCCTCCCAATCCCCATTTACTTTTCCTACGCTATGATCGTACCATTGTATCGCTCTCCATTAAGCGAGAAAGGAAACAATTTCCATTTCAAATATTCATGTGGTACGCCTTCAAAATGGAGGCAACCACGTAGTCGCTCAAATTCCCGCAAGTGGTGATATGGATTTTCTCTTTCAAAACCGGAGAAGGGTTGTTCCCGAACCATGGCTAACAAGCTTGGGCGAACTCAAATCTCGAAAGTCGTGATTGGCCAAGAAAATGGGCGTTCTAAGAGCTCGCGCCCTTTGGAGCAGATAGTTTGGAAATGGTGGGTTGCTCCATGAAAGAAAAATGAAAAAGAATGGAGAGGGGGTAGGGGTGGGGGATAAACCCCTATCCCCTCACGGTCACTTCGGGCTAGGGCCTTTCGGCCCGCCTAGGATGACGACTGAAGCCCCGGCGCTAGAAGACCGCAATTCCGGGGATCACGGCCTAAACTTGGTCGCCAATATAGTTTTCCCTAGTATAGCTCTATCATAATCACCACATACTTTCCTATTGTAACCGATCGGGATAGATCTTGTCGGACCGGATCCGACCGTAACCCCCGCTCCCGGACTATAAGGTGAGCAGGGATCCCCCGAGGGACACAATATTCTCAATCAATCAATACAAACTAAGCAGACATAGGTTTTACGCCATCAAGGCGGTCGTAACCGGGTAAACCCGTGTGTTTTTTGTCCTTCGTTCTCGCTTAATGTCTCGTTAGCCGGCCTAGCGCATCTCTACCGCTCAATCTACTAGCAGGGCATACCGCTAGACTATCGCCGATAAAACCGATGACGATTGGCGCGCGAGGTGTAGGGGGTGTACTGCGAAGACGCCATGGCTAACAAGATGGTGATCTTCCACGAATCCATGGCGGTCGATTCGATGGAGGACATCCGCTTCGACGCCGTCGGAACAACGGCGCCGCTCCCGGCGGCAACAACTCCGCGCCGGCTCGTGATCCAATCCCGCCGGCATTCCGTGATTGCAACACCAACGGCACCGGCTCCAACCTTGGAGCCGGGGCCGCCGGACTCGGACGCTCACCCACCCGCTTGTACCATACACACGGGCGTCATTCATGATGTCGACAATCTACTCGTGACTTCGACGGGCTCTAGATCGGTATGGGTGAGTCTTCCCTTTGGTTGACTCGCCACATCGCTTACCAACGTGGGACAACATCGACCACAACATGGCTGCCCGATGCACCTTCGAGGAGAAACGCATCTAGTCGAGGGCTCTTCCCTTCACCGTGGTCCGGTCGCCACCACTACTCACGAAGGGCGGGTTGTTCGCCGCTTTCTCGCCCGCGCGACGGGCGCCCGACTTCCGGGATCGGGTCGGAGGACCGCCCCGACCCCACGACTTCATCGATGCACCAACGCACCAGCGAAGGCGCCCATCAACAACGCTGACCACATCCGCATGGCCAAGCTCTCTCCGATCCCGGGAGCGAGGGGGAGGAGGAGGGCACCGCAGCCCGTGACGGTCGCACCGCTCCTTGTCTTCTTCCGACGCCACTACTACCATCCTCCGTGACCCGATGGAGCGGGAGATTGGCTACGACCCTCATTGCTCGACCAGTGGTACCGCCCCCGGGAGATCTGCGGGCGGAGGGGTCTTCGTTAGCAACGACTTCTGCACCCCCGGGAGGGGGAAATCTAAGAGCAACAAGACCGGAAGAGCGCAACGCCGATCGCGGCACGCCGACAGCGGAGCAAGATGCGGCCGCCAGCTCGCACGAACATCGGCCGCGTCGCCCGACCCGCCGCCGAATCTACAAGCTCGCCCCGACAAAGGTGGCCGGGTATCCCGCTCACATGACGATCGAGCAACACGCCGGGCCGCGACTCTCCCGCTGGAGAACGTTATCGCCGATGAGGTCCGTGGGCACGTCTTCACGCCCCCACGACCAGCTCAACCCGGCCTCGGTTCCCCGCGCCTCACGCCGGTCATCCCATCCTGGCGCCACCGCCGAGGAGTCGCGGCCAACCGCTGGCGAGGAAGAGGCATCTTCCATGCCAAGAGGGCGACCAGCCCCGCCGCCGCGACGACGCCGTCCCCCGGCACAGCCCACTAGCGGGCAAATTGCGCCAGAAGGCAAAATGGAAGGCGGCCCGGGCGCTGGCGCTCGGGCCGGTGGCGTGGTGGTCAACCACCCCGACATCCCCGGTCAGATGGAAACCGCGTCCCCCCGACCTCCATAGTACCATCGACACGGCTCGAGACGCCCGCTACCGCATCACCACTAGCCGCAGGCTCGCGGTGACGCCGAGATCCAGCCGACATGAGGAATACAACATGTCAGCACGGAACCCAACCGGGAACCTCACGATCACTATGATCCGGCCCTACCACCCGGTCTCTCCGCCGGGTCCGATGGCCTCGGGCTTCAAAGGCACTAACACCCACGGCAAGTACTCGGGGCGACCAAGATCCTCGAGGCCCGGGTCATGATTTACGAGATCGCATCGATCGGCCGAGGCGTGGAGGATGTCATGGCGAACTACTTCCCGATCGCCTCGACCAGCGGCCAATCGCCGGCCCCCTGCCCTCAAAGGAAGACTCACGCGACGTGGAACGACGTCAAGGGAGATCTTCATCAGCACCTACAAGTCCACATGCAAGCAATCAGGCACAAAGTACGACCTAGAGAGGTTGCGCCGTCGCAACGAGCCAATCCCGGGAGTACATCCCGCCCGTTCTCCCAGGTGCGCCGACAATCCCGATATCACCGACGAAGCGATGCGGCAAGATTCACCAAGGGGCCTTGTCTCCAACGGTAACGCCAGAGCCCGTGAGTCGCGGAAGAAGCTCCACGTGTCCAAAATCACAACCATGTCCAAACCGGCCGGATGTGGTGTAGAGGTTTTTGTCGGGCAAGATGAGGCCGAGCACGCCTTCCATAAGGATTACGGCTACTCCCGCCCGCCGAGAATATTCCCCGCCGTGATGCCCCCCGCGATGATAGCGACGCGACGACGAGCCACGATAACCGCCGCCCCGATGACTCCCGCCGCCATGAGTCGCCGGGAAGAAGGTCGCGGCAACTATCGCGAGCGCCGTGATCGGAACCGCCTGGGAGGTGGCGTCAATAACGCCAAAGCTGGTGGCAAGAAGAAAACGCTCAACCGGCAAGATCCGATCAAGAAGCTCCTACACGGCAAGTGTCCCCGACACCCGCATTTGAATCATAGTCCGCGTAATGTCGACTTTAACGCCGAGTATGAAAGCGAGCGCAAGAAGCTCAAGATCACCGATGAGCAGCCGTAAGAAGCGCCTTAAGGTTGCCCGCAACAACGTGAAGAGGACCCGCATGATGACGCCGATCCGAGGCATCGCTATCACATCACAAGACGGTGTCATCCACATGATCATGGGCGACCACCACGGTTGGCAGGTGGGACGGGATCGCAAGATCTCCGCCCGCAATGTCCTCGACCGCCAAAAGACTTCAGCCGAGGGGGTCACAGACCCGATATGGCCTACTTTCTCCGAGCGGGTCAGCAACCTTCACCGCGACGACCGTGGTGCAACAACCCGCACTCGGCGATTCCCACTCGCCCCGGATCCGGTGATCGGACGCCCGCGGTTCGAGAAGGTCCTCATCGACGAAGGGAGTGCCCCTCAACATGCAGTTCCGGGAACTCGATGAAAGCTCGACATCACAAAGGACGACCTCAAGCCATACGACCACCCATTCTAGGGAATCCTGCCCGGGGGGAGTCATCGCCCCTCTCAGTGTGTGTTACGCCTCCGCGTGCGCTCGCAGCCCGCCAAGCATCATCGCATCCAAGACATGAACTTCTGGCCGTCGCCGACTTTGAGTCATCTACCACGCTATTATTGGGCGGCCCGACTCACCAGCTTATGGCGGTCCCGCACTACGGCTACCTCATCCTCAAGATCCCCACGGAGAAGGGGTCCTTACATGTAGAGCCAACATACACATGGCCTACATCGTGAGAGAAAGAGGGTCTTGGCAAAGCGGGAGTTCATCCTCCGCTTGATACGATAGGAGGAGGTCATCAAGAACGCCAAGAAGCCGAACCCCTCTCGACCTCGAGATACCCGAGGAGTGAGCGGATTTAAGAAGACCACTGCCGTCTGATACCAAAGATATCCGCCTGGTGGAGGGCGACGCGCCCAAGACAACCAAGATAGGCGCCAACCTTGACCCCAAATAGGGAAGACACGCCGTCCGGCTCCTCGAGGGAGAACGTGAGCATTTTCGCGTGGAAGCCCGCGCGACATGCTCTGAGTACCGGAGCCGGATCGAAAGCACCGCCACGGTCGCCGACCGCCCGCCGATCATCCGTAAAAATGCGTCGTTTTAATAAAGTAAAATCACCGCTATTAAAGCCGGGCGTAACTAGGCTCCTAGCTGTTGGTTTTATTCGAGAAGTGTATCATCCTCGACCGGATAGCTAATCCGGTCCTTGTAAAAAGAAGAATCGTGAATGGAGGATGTGTGTTGATTATACCGATCTCAATAGGGCTTGCCCTAAAGACCCTTTCGTCTCCCACGTATCGAACGGGTTGTCGACTCTACCGCAGGTTGCGCAGCTACTTAGCTTCTCGGATCGCTAATCGGGCTATCATCGATTGCCCTTGTGGTCGAAGATCAGAGAAGACTTCCTTCACTACTCCCTCCGGCAACTTGCTCGGCAACATCATCGTAGCGTGCGAGGCATTGAGCCAAACCCGAAAAAATCGCTATCATCGTATGAAACCGCCCCAAAAATGTTAAAGACGCCCGTAGTCGATCGATGCATGGCGCCTTGAGTCGTCGCCGCACGGCTCGGTGAAAAGGGACTACCTTTCTTCAAACTCCTTTCACAAGAGAGAAGCTTTCGTGGACCAACGAGGCTCAAGAGGCCTTCAACGGCTTCAAGAAGTTTCTCACCACACCACCGGTGTTGGTGGCCCCGAACCACGAGGAGGAGATATCGCTTACATCGCAGCCGACCAACCGGGTAGTTAGCACTGCCCTCGGTTGTCGAGCGCCAGAGGAAGGGCACGATACCCCCGGCCTAGAGGCCGGATATACTTCATCGGCCGAGGTACTTAACGATTCCAAACAAAGGTACTTGCATATTCAAAAGTTGCTCTATGCGATTTGATTACGCCCCAAAATTACGGCATTTCGACCTTCACCCGATCACCGTGGTATCGGATTACGATGTTGGGGCGACGTGTTGTGCAATAAGGATGCCAATGGGCGAATATGCAAGTGGGCGATTGAGCTCGGCCTGTTTACTATCGAGTATAAGAACAGAGTGCAATTTGCCTCGCGAGTGGACGGATCTGGAGACTTCCCCTCGAAGACACCAGCCGAGCGCCGGATGATGTACTTCGACGGCTCGCTCAACATCGATGGGCCGGGGCGGCGTCTACATCATATCGCCTCTCGGGATACGCTCCGTATGTCCCATGGATCCACTTCCCGGGCGCCTAACAATGCCGCCGCAATATGAGGCAGCCCTTCACGGCCTCAGATCGCCGCCCAGCTTGGGATTCGCCGACCGCAGTATTGAGGGGACTCGCCCGCCCAGCTTGGGATTCGCCGATCGCAAGTCAACAAAGATTGGGATTGCAAGAGCGAGAAGATGGATGCGATGTGGCAGCTATAAGAAAGTTGGAAGGCAAGTTCTCGCCTCGCCGATCACGTGGGGTTCGATTACAACCAAGCCGCCGACGAACTTTCCAAGCTCGGTTCCTCTCAGCAAAGATACCCAAGCAGCGCTTCGTCGAAGATCTTTGGAAACCAACCATCATGATCCCACGCCGGGCCTCCACTTGAGACGCCCGACCACATTGTCACGTTATCCAATACCGTCGATGAAGACCGGCGGTCCCGATAATCAAATATCGTAGGAAGCTCTTGTCCCCGAAGATAGAACAGAGCAAGAGCGTCTCATCCGGGAAGCAAGAATTACGCCCTAGTCGACGGTTTCTCATGCGGAAGAGTCTAGGAGACCGAAGTCCCGCAAGTGCATCTCCGAGGAAGATGGTATAAAATCGCTTCGACGAAATCCATGGCGGGATTTGCGGCAATCATGCCGCCTCTCGCACTGGGTCGGCAAGGCTTTCCGCGCCAGATTTTATTGGCCGACAACGGTTGCCGATGCGTAACACCTGCACGCCATTGCACGAATTGTCAATTCTTCGCAGCGTACACACGCACCGGGCAAAGATGGCCTTTCGTGGCCGGGACTTGATGCCATAGGGCCTTTCAAAGCAGCGCCTGGTGGTTTCAAGTGGATTTTTGTCATGGTCGATAAGTTCTCCAAGTGGATTGAGTACCTCCCGTTGGTCGACGCCAATCAGCATAAGGCCGTCGAGATGCTAGATGAGGTGATCCATCATTTTGGCATCCCGAACTCCATTATCACGGATCTTGGCAAGACTTTCACCGGCAAATACTTTTGGGATTTTCGCGAAGACAAAGGCATTCGGTGAAATATGTGTCTGTCGCCCACCCTCGCGCCAACGGGCAGGCCGAGCGAGCAAATGGCATGATATTAGAGGCATTGCGGAAGCGACTCTTCCGACCAGATGGGAAATACCCTGGACGCTGGATTAAAGAGCTGCCTGCCGTGGTCTGGGGACTCCGAACCCAGCCTAGCCGCAGTTCAGGCGTTTCTCCATACTTCATGGTGTTTGGCTCTAAAGCCCTCCGGCCCGATATCGCCTTCCGCTCTCCCCGGGTAGAGAATTATAATGAAGAAGTATCAGACGCAACCCGAGAGGATGAGCTTGTTGCACTCGAGGAAACCCGCTTGCAATGTTGCACGCGGAACGCTAAATACCTCGAGGGCGTTCGACGATATTACAACAGCAATGTGCGCGGAAGAGCCTTTGCGGTTGGCGACCTAGTCCTTCGAAGGAAGCAGAAGAGTGTTCACAAGCTGGGATCGCATTGGGAAGGCCCCTTCAAAGTCAAGGAGGTCACCCGGCCAGGGGCTTACCGGTTGACGACCATGGAGGATATCGATATCCCTAACTCCCCGGAACATCAAGCACCCGCGACGATTTTTCCCGTAACTCGGGGACTCAGAAGCAAGCTTGTATCGTTTTTTTACCTACGGCTGTTGCATGGTTAATAAAGTTTATTTGAGTATGTTGACATGGTTATATTTTCTTTGATCGAACTAAAATAATTCATTTCCATGCTCAACCACACTCTAAAGTCATTGGACCCCTAGAACCGTCTCTCGTTTTTGGTCGCTTTCGTAAAGATGCGTGGATCGGTGTACTCCCCCCGCATAGACCGACGGCCGGGCAGATGACTCCCTTAGCGTAGTCGAACAGCCCAATAGCTTGCCCGAGCATCGTGTCTCCCCTTGCCGCGGCTATACCGCACGTTAAGGTTAGGAATGGAGTCTACCATAGGTGACATGCTTTCATCTACGGCCTACATAATACATTTCGCCATCAACCATAATCGTATGCATGCTATAACGATTGTGACATAAAAACAAAGTACTAGTTATTAAAATGCCACCCACATCCCGGCGTGGCTCGCCTAAATCCCATGTGTTTTTTACTGTTTTTTCACCATAAAAAGTTTTTTGCTATGGCTAAAGAAAAACAAAATGTTTTGCTCGGGGCAACTTCACCTGTGTCTTCCACTTCATCACCAAAGGAGGGGTTCATCTCGTCGGCAAGCTATGTCGCCGCCTCGCCGGCCTCCCCGCAGTGTTGAGCAGCGGCCTCCGTTGTCCCTCTCGCGCAGCCTGCGGACGCGCTCAAACTCCACAACGGATAATGGCGCGCCGCCACCGCCGGAGAGTGTGTTGAGCGCCTCGCGGGTTACCCGGCGTGTGAACTCCATGAAGTTCTCCTGTGCCACCGCAGACCGCCGCTTCCACGCTCGGGCGCCTATTGGCGGCGCTTCCTCCGGATTGGCCCCGCCGACCGCGTAGCCATGGATGGCATTGAGGATTGGCTCGACGCCTGCAAGAGACTCGAGTGCGACCCTCCGCAGGGCACGCCGACCTCCAGATCGCGGATTTGTATCCCTGGAGGCAGCGTGCGGTCTAGTCGCAAACAATATACACAAAGAAGTTTAGCACACCATTACTGAAAATTGTCGAAAGCGTGTATTTGATCGGGTATCCAAGAAACATACCGCCACGCCGGGCGGCGATGTTCCCGAGCTCCTCGCATCCACATCTAGCCGCTTGTTCGCCAACACGAAGTTGCGGGGCTGGAGGGTCTCCACGGACGCTTCATATTCTACAAGGTATCATCGACATAGAACGTAATTTCCATTATTATTTAACTACTTTGCCAAGATTTCGCAAAGAACATCGATTGACCGCGATAACTAAAAACTTACCAAGCACATGCTCCCTCGGGCTTCGCGGCACGCCCTCGCCTCCCATGTAGCGGCTTCCTCGCGCTCCTCCTCGAGCAGCTTTGCGACGGGCGCTAGTTGCGCTGGGCGTTCCGGATTGGGGCCGCTTCACGGCCGGCGGCGCCCGACGGCCACGCGCTCCAACCGAGGCGCCGACTTCCAAAGAACTCACGCCGGCCGCTGGACGCCCTCCCCGTGCAAAGGCACGCCGCTGGGCGCTGCCATTGCCGCCAACAGCGGGTCCTTCAGCCCGAGCCCGCCGCTCTCGAGGAGGCGGTCGCGCCCCGGGAGAGCCCATCTCGCGCCCGTCCCGGCCTCCCCGCAGGCCTCCCTGGGCACACTCAAGCCTCCCGCAACCAATGGGTCTCCTCGGTTCGCATATGCCGCCAAGAGCGCAAGGTCACAACAATAAAGATACAAGAGACAAGTATATGACGATCGGCGGTACTCACGCCAGAGCGTCGGGCTCTCCTCGAGCCGGCGTGCTAGATCGACGGTTCACCCTCCTTCGACAAAGCCACCTCATCTCGCCGTCGCGGCGGTGCGCCCCTCCGCGGCGCCCGCATACCGCCCCTCGTCTCGTCCATCTCCAGCCCCTCGCCTCCACTTGGATGTAATCCAAGGAGAGACTCGCCGATTGAGGGCCGGGGGTCTTGAGGTCTTGAGCCCGCCGGGCGCTGGAGCATCTTCTCACCGGCCTCCGATGCCCGTGCACCTCCCCGCGGCTTCGGGCGGAGCAACCGGGCCGGGTCACGATGTTAGCACCGGCCGACCGCCGAGCCGAGCCCGGTCACGTGTGCCCCCCGCATCAACAAACACTATTCATGCACCTTCACACCGACAATGTGCATACCACGATTCACGATTTGTTTACTTACACGCTATTAAACGAAGACCACGGATGCGCCTCCCGAGCTTCCGCCGCCGCGCCACCTCCGCCAAGGCACCGACACACCGCCGGGGTCCCTGGACACGCCGGCGTTCCTCTCCTCTCCGTGACCGCCAGATAACAAGTACCGACCGTCATTCAACAAAAGTTAACTCGGGACTCGAGAACACCAAGAATACTTACAAACGCCGTAATCAACACGACGTCATCTTCTTCATCGACAACACAACGCCTTTTGTGGCGAAGCTTCAGCTTGGTGGCGACGGTAGGGTCGTCCCGCCGTCACTTTCCTCCTAATCACCCCGGACCGATGGGTTCGAGGGGGCGCTGCCGCCGGCCCGATCCTCCCCGCCGCCTCACTCTTGTCTGTCCCCTCGGGCGCTGTGGGTACAGCGGTCGGGCAAGATCCGGATGAGCCGGGCCATGCTCGACGGCTTCCTCGCAGAGACAGTGAAGTAGCGGTCGCGCGCGACATGCCGTGAATTCGCACATATGCACGATAGTGGATACATTCACACCGCGAGTCCGGGACTCAATCAATCAATCAATACAACACGAGCGATCCTTACCAACGGTGGCGGGTTTCCCAAGATTGAACGAAGACACCGCGCTGCGGATCATGGGGTGCCCCGCCATCGCAGGATCTTCGACACCCGATTGCACCACCGCCGATGGTAGCCACTCGCCGACTCCGGTGCCGCTCGCTCAGCCCAAAGATACCGGAACCCGGATGATCCTCCACTTGAGTGGTCGCGGTCCGTGCTCCATGAAGGTGTGCGCGATGTCGATGCCGCCCACGTGCGCATCATCGATCATCTCCACTAGTTCCATCACCCGCCGCATGTCGCTGGTCGGGGGCCTCGCTCCAGCCTTGGTCGCCAACCGGCACACCGGGCCGGACGGCCGGTATTGGCTCCTCCCGACAGGGTAGAACCACCGCGGGAACCACAAGCAACTTTTGATGGCAGCGGCGTGGTGGGAACTCGCCCGCTTGGTTCCCTAGAGCTTCACATACACGCCACCGCGATGCGCGACCCGTAATCCCCCTTCAACCCGACATAGAAGAAGTACCTCCACGATTGAGGTTGGGGAGGATGCCGAGGAAGCACTGAGAGGGTGATGAAGATGGCGATGTCGAGGATGACATGCTCGGCGGTAGATGGCGTAGCCGGAGCCCGTAGTAGGCAAGGAGCTCTAGGAGGAAAGGGTGCACCGAGCATGCCGAACTCCACGCCAAGTGGCTCGAACACCACCACCTCACCGGTCTCGAGGCATGGGGTACGACTCCACCTCCGTGACCCTCCATCCAAGCGACAACTTGCTCTCGGCAGACGCCGGCATCCTCGAGCTCCCGGACGGTGTCGCCTGGATTGGGATGCGGTCCACTCCCGGTCCATATGGATGACGGGGTCTTCTGGTCGCTAGGGGCACCGGGTCCGCCGCGCCCGCACCAAGACAGCACCACCACGACCACCGCCGCTCCGCCGCTGGCCCTCCGATAGCAGCTCCGCCGCGACCTTGACGCCCTCCACGCCAGCACGACGATCCATCTCAATCGGTTCTACATTTTAAGAAGATGAACAAAGGCCGATGAGAATCGAAAAGTTTCAAATCCAGATCCAAATCGAGTTCATTTGAACCAAATTGACGGCAAATCTACAGATCTACAAGGTACTTACTCTAGCGGCCGATGGCGCGATTCAGGGCCGATTCCGGGAAGGGGCGCCGCTGCAACAAACCCTAGCTCCCGCTCATTGTAGCAAGGCGGTGGGAGAGAGGAAGGTTTGGGAAGATGGTGCTCACGTCCGGCGGATGCGACGAAGAGGTGGTGGGTGCCGGTATTTATAATCCCGGATGCGCCCCTTTGGGTTGCCGTGATGGGCAACCGCGGCACCGCGGGCCCGTGCCTCCCCGTTCCCGGGTTGAGTGTCGTTGACATCTCTAACGCGATCCACATCTAGGACGGCGCCAAAAATGTATAAATGGTATCTATCTAATAAGTCAGCTTGGATGTGGAGTTAATCTCACATTCCAACAAAAGTTAAATCGGAGAGTTAGTAAAGTTAGACGGAGTTAGCTATGGTTTATGACTTCGCAACATTATCGATGGTGGAGTTAATCTCACCACGATAGGCAATAAAAAGCTGTACCACACATTCTAGCATTGCCTATGAAACTAGTCTGTCACCCTAGCTCACAACGCTAAAGAAATGCGTGAACGGATATTCTTTATATGACACTTGAAACTCTTTGCAATGATAATATAATTCTCGTATCCGCAAGCGCCACGATAGAATTACCCAATTGTAGCACTTCACCAAGGAGTCTATCCAGGTATCGTATTTATATTCTACCGAAAAATGAGAGGGGTAGGCTATGGGTAGGTTGATGATTTAAATGTTGATTCACTTGTAGTGGTGTAATGTAGAGTAAACCATATGCATCATACTAAACTCAAACGAGGTAAGTCACATAATAAAGATAATAGGATAATAATAATAATAGCATCATCCAAGTCAAAGATCATCATATGCCACTAGCTAGTATCATAAAAGGCTAAATACCATAGTATAGGTGAGATGGATGGAATATTCCTAAGTTACTCCTACTTATATGTCAATGCATACTACAATTAGTGCAATACACCTAGTCATCATTGTATGGAGGCATTATATCTACACATGGTGAATATTACTAAGGAAGATTAGGAACAAAACCAACCTACCATAGTAACAAAGCTCAACTAGCCCTACATTCGGGTGGACTCCAAAGGACTCAATGGGAGTATCACATCCACGATCTACCACACATCCCGAATATAGGGTGATGTCGCAGCAAACGTTGTATAAACACCATGTTTACACATTGTCCGACCACCCACATAGTGTACATCTAAGGGGGTGCTTAGTACGACTCCATGCTTGAATATAAAGACAAACATACTAAACTAAATATATAATCATAATAAGCATAGAAGCATATAACTAAGAATATAATCATTAAATAGAATAAAGTCATGGCAATTGTATTCTAACAAATACTTACAAATGAGATACAAGAGAGAAGCCACGTGAAGCTTCGCTCCCCGCTACTTCTTGACTATCCGGAATCCAAGACAATACTTGACTTCCTCTAGAGCTAACCTAGATAGCTATTGCTCTAATTATGGTGGAACTAGGGATTAGGATCTTGACTTGGGGTCATGATGATGGACTGGGTATGGAGTAGAATGACTTCGAATGAACTCGAATGAATTAGGGTTTCACCCAGGGGTCAGGGGGTCTTGTTATATAGCCCCGGAGGATGCACGAGAGCCCTTGGATCAAACCGACCTTGATGGATGGACTAGATTGCTCCTCATAGGCGGTGGTGAACCGACCTTAAATGGGAGGCTGACATGGGGGCCCCACCGGTGGCGGCCGCCCGCCCTAGGGCGCCGCCACCGGCCCTAGGGCCGCCGCCGGCTCGCTCACCCAGTTGGGCCCCATCTTCCTTCCGGGGCTCTCTCGGTCTCTTCTCGAATGTTCTAGTGTAGGTTCCACGTTGGGTTACGTCACGGATACGCCTTTCGTAGGGCTTACAAACTCTTGGGTATTTTTCGCTTAATCCCTAAAAAATATATAAATCACCAAAACTAGTGGAATCATGTTAGTCAAGCCCCTATACTATGTTGATATTCAATTTAAGCCCTTATTTTCGTTTTAAAACCTCTATATTTTATGCTATAAGGTATACCAACAAGTGCGTGCGTCGGCGGCGGCGTCGGTTTGCCATTAATCGCCTTCGGTGTGTGTGTGGCGCGATGCGATGCCGCCACGCGTCCCTCCTCATTTCTCGCGCCCGGTTTGTTCGCCGCACGATCCTGGCCGATATTTACTATCCAGATACGTTGCCTTCCCGATTCCTCGGGGCACGAGCGGCCAAATCTTCTCGACGAAGTTTCATCCTTATCTTGGGATGTTACGGCATTTTCTTGTTGGACTTTTCCTTAATTCGGGGGACTAATATCTTTCGCCATTACTCGCAGCCTAGATCTTCCCCGGTCGATATTGGGCATATCTTGACCCATGCACGGTGCATTGGCCTCCCACGATGCGGGGCGTAAATACCGTGCTCGGGGACTCGGTATGGGTGATGCCCCGGTGTTTGCACAATGCGCCAGCTAGGTTTCTGATTACTCGGGGACTACTAATTAAATTTTCTCAAGACCCTAGCAAAGATGACGATAACTCACCTACACCTAGGCTCGGGGACTAAGTGGCCACACTTCACCTACGGTGAATCGTGCTCTGCATTTTTGAGTGTTTTCTCACTCTACGTGGGCACACTTCGCCAGAAAGAAAAAGATTTTTTTCATTGGAGCACCCAACATCCAGCGGGCGGACTCGTCAAGACTAGACTGGTCGGAAGCAATGGAAAGAAGCTACAGGAACGCAGGCGGCTGGTCAAGAGTTGTCCTAGGCTAGTCGGCGTTTAACTAGTCTGGTCGACACCGTATGAAGACTGGTCGACAACACCTCCCGATGATTGAAGCGTCAAGACTCTCTCCCGCAGCATACAAAGGTGCTCGGGGACTAGCTGTGGGGGGATAAACCCCTATCCCCTCACGGGTCACTTCGGGCTAGGCCTTTCGGGCCGGCCCAGGACGACGGACTGAAGCCCTCGGCGCTAGAAGACCGCAATTATCGGGGATCACGGCCTAAACTTGGTCGCCAAGATAGTTTCCTAGTATAGCTCTATCGTAATCACCACATACTTTCCTATTGTAACCGATCAGGATAGATCTTGTCGGACCGGATCCGACCTGTAACCCTGCTCCCCGGACTATATAAGGTGAGCAGGGATCCCCCCCCGAGGGACACGATATTCTCAATCAATTAATACAAACTAAGCAGGACGTAGGTTTTACGCCATCAAGGCGGCCGAACCTGGGTAAAACCCGTGTGTTTTGTCCTTTGCTCATTCTGCTTAATGTCTCATTAGCCGTCTAGCGCACCTCTACCGCTCAATCTACTAGCCGGGCTTACCCCTGCTAGACTATCGCCGTTAAACCGACGACAAGGGCTCACACTGATAACTAGGTTTCACAGACTATAACGACAACCGTTCCCCGGCAACGGCGCCAGAAATGCTTGTTGGTATTTCTTAGCTTAAAGCAAACAAAGTCCGCTGTAAGCGCACGGAAAGTACCGTTGTAGCATTTCACCTAGAAGTATTCCAGGTATCAATTTCCATAGGGAACGGGCGCTAAGTCCTGCTTCTTCTAGCTATCAAGGGTCAAGCATAGGAGGTGATCCTAGGAGCGATGTGTTCTTTTCAGCACTTAGGCTAAGTCGGGGCTACTGCGTCTATTAATCGAGTATTACTTCGGGCATCTGGAGTGCACTTGGTCTGCCAAGCGATGCCGGCCTCTTGCTCTACTACGCAACCGGACGTGGAGGAGTACGATGGGTGAATAGGGCTGTCACCACCTATCCCCTACCTCACTACTGTGGATTGTAGAGCAAACGAGGGTGATTTATAACTTAGACACCACGTCTACGTTACTTGTCACTACTCTAGCGTTGGCCAGGAGATCCCGTCTTCATCAGGGGTCCTCTACTAGAGTATTTACCACGAGGGGCAAACAACCATCCCGTAATTCTTGATAAAATAAATGATAGCGTGAAACTTAAGAATGATATCGAAAAGTAAGACACGAATAACTTTCACCAAGCCGAAAGGTTACCCGTAGAGGTACAAGGTAGGGGAGGCGGGAGCCGACAGATCCGGCACTCGACGGTAGAAAGACCACGGGGTCACTACTCCTCTCTTCCTCTCTACCTTGCACTCTCTCTCACTCCCACTGAGTGTCTTGGCACTCTCTAAACCACCCTGAATGTGAGACTATGAAGTGTGATGAGTGATGCTCTATGGAGGGGGGTGACCCTCCTTTTATACACAAATGAAAGGTGGTTTTGGCGGGAAAGTTTGGCGAAAAACGGTGAAAACACCTCCATGCACCGCCTCTACTCCTCCGGCCCGACGACAGACCAAGGCACGGCGGGATCGGGCACCAAGCCACGGCAGCGCCGCACCTGCGCGGGCCGGCCCGTGTTTGGCCCGCTGGTGCCGTGCCTTCGCCTGTGGACCGGTGGCTCGCTCTACATTGCTCTTCCGGGGTGCTTCGGGCCGGATTTGGTCCTCGTTCTCGCCTGTCATGTTCCCCTTGGTCAAAGCGTATTTTCTCGAAAGGCGTATTGCTCTATATTTGGTGTACTCTCACCGTTTCCGTGTTTGTTCCTCGCAAAAAATATTCTCGAATACAAGTGGAACTAGGTGAGTAGTAAATGTTTAGTTAGTTTAAATGGGTTTTATCTCTCTTAATTAGAGCTAAGTTGGCGGTATAAAATATGTGATAATGGGCCAACGGGGTGGTAGTAATCGTGTGGACGGCTGGGTGGCATGTGTATATGGCTTGGGTGGGGTAGGCGGGCCGGTGGCAAGTGAAGGAGAAGGGTCGGTTAACTCGTGAGTGGTTCGTGGGCGGTATGTGGTGGTGAGTTGGAGTAGATTCGAAACAGAAGAAAAATAGAAATATATATATACCCGAGTGCACTTTCTATACACCTACACCCATCTTACTACACGAAAAAATTTTGAAGGAACCTATATTTTTTAATATATTACATAAAATGCCACTACTGCTGTATATAAAAAAGTATATCCATATACTCAACGTATGAATACATACATTTAAGTTCTTCGTTACTAACTTTGTTTCTAACCTGCACAAGCAAAGTAATTATGCTCAATAGCTAATTGTGATCGATTTCATAGCGATTACAATTCTTTTTTTTTGAGATTACACAAGACAATAATTCAATCCTTTTACAATACCCCTTTCCTAACATAAAGAACGTCAAGGGAATTCGCTAGTATTTAGATAAAATTATAAGTGGGCCCTATTGATGGTAGTTGTATAGAGTAGAGATAAAGGAGGCATGAGTGCGGAAGAAAGTGCTGTAAAGGAAGGAATCTTGATGACTATAGGCCATATAGAGGAGGCAAATAAAGATACATCAGTGCGGAGCGGAGTGCGGAAGAAAGTACTGTAAAGGAGGGAATCTTGATGATCAAGATGTATAGAGGAAGTAAATAGAGAAACATTGCTTGGACGGCGAGGTGCACTCGCTAACTCCATGCGCACAATATATTTTTTGTACAATATTCAAGATATGGATAATGGGTTACACGATGGGGTTAAAAAAAACCCTAGGAAAGATACTCATTTCTCAGGTAGCAAGGCGGTAGCGGCAGTAATCAGTGACGAAGCCAGGAAAAAAATAGGATGGGCTGATCAATCTCAAATACATCTTAGCCCTCCTAATCTATGTAATTACGAATAAAAATTTAGGTGGGGCTTAGGTAGGGGGCTCGTGTAATTTTGATCGACAAGGGGGCTATAGAGCCCAACCTACTCATTTCTCGGGTAGCAAGGTGGTAGTGGGAGTAGTCGATAGTGTGGAGTGATTGCCTTGTGTACGCCGAGGAGAATAGATTCATGTTGCATGTGTATAGCAAATATAGGTTTCAAAATTAAACTTTTTTTCCATGACCTTGCATGCGTATCCTTTGCATATCCCACACACCCCTCGCCAAGAGGGCGCACGTCCGCCATCGTTGGCGCAGTTCCATCGAAGATCGATGCCGGTCTCGATCGGCGAGGCAACGATTGGGCTAGACGAGGACGAAGGACGGACGCGAGAGTATACAAACTCGCTTATCTATCTTATTTCAGCTTATTCTCTCTCTCATAGAATACTATTCAATCAGCCATCAGCCAAAATCAGCCGAACAACTATTTTTCGAAAGCACGGGTTCAGAACATACAGCTCCTCCGTCCCACAAATAAAAGTCCGTTTTTTTTTGACTTTTACAATCCCCGCTTGACCATTCGCCTTATTTACAATCCCCCTCGTTTGACCATTCGTTATAGTTTTTGACCATAGATTAAAATTCTTGAGCCCGAAAAGTTCTCCGACATGGGCAGCACACCGGGGCGTGCGCGGATGTCACCGGAGATGAGGTCTCTAGAGACGGGTGGACAACCACCGCACCTAACCTAGAGCGTTGCTATCTATGCTATCGAATGAGCGAGAAGGGTGAGAGTCCAGCCCGAAGTCGGCTAGCTCGTCACGGCGAGGTGCTTTCGCAGCCGCCATGGTCGCATGGCGCCGGCGGTGAGAATCACAAATAAATTTAACACATGGATTACAAACGAATTAAAACATCTCGGGCTTCATCATCGCTACTCAAAGGATCGATCGAACATCAACCAATGCATACATGCATCACCGCGTGCGTATGCATGCACACAACAGACGCCGCTCGCATCGCATCATCATCCTCTAGATCGAGCCCGCCTGCTCGGCAAAGTAGAGATTAACCTATCACACTCGCCGCGAATCCTACACTCCTTCGCTGCAAGACACCCCGTGACTCGCACGGCATTGTGGATAAAATCCTGTTAGCACTATACTCATCGTTCGCAATGTCGCCGCAGCCGTAGTAAAATCTCGTGTGCCTCATCTTCCCATCTCGCACCGATGCCCGTCATGGCGAGGCACGGTTGGGCGCAGGAGGAAGACGGTCGCTTACCTTCAATGGCGTCCGTCACCATCGCCATTGCATTGTTGAAGTGCGGCGGCACTTCAAGCTTCCCAACATTTTTGCCACGCCGTATCTTCTTCCTCAATCTCCCCGCAACACCTCTCGGGCATGGTCGTCATCGGCGGCGGCGGAGTTCCGATGAGAGCAAATAAGGCGTGCACATAGCGAGCATGTGCATGCCCCTGAGTCGGCGCTTGTTTCAGCTTGTCGAGGCGGCGACGGTGTCGCGGCCTTCCACGAACACGGGGACGGTTTCAAAATATTATACCAAGTATATGTACAATATTATCACCATTATATTTGCCACCGAGCCTCACCGTGCCTCCCCTTTCTTAACGTGTCGGGCCGTGCCATGCCCCGTGCTTGAGGGGTCGCCCCAAGCACGCACTTTTGCCCCCCGTGCCATGACCGGGTGTGCCGTGCTTGGGCGGGCCAAAATATCATGCCGTGCCATGCCGTCGTTGCCTCGGGCCGCATGGAAATCTATAATCGGTCTTGAATGCAGTAAGATAAATGTTTTCAAACTCTACATGTTTTCCCATGACAAGATGATCTCAAATCAAAAGGTTGTAAACTACAAAGTTTCATGGATATTTGGTAGTTTGTCTTCCGGAGGTCATTTAAAACTTTTTTTTCAAATTTCTTTTTGAAATTGAGACCTAGCTAGTTTTCCATTACAAGATATTGCCAAATCAAAAAGTTTGAATGTAGAGAGTTTCATAACTTAGTGAGATCTACAATTAATTCTCAATTTGGTTGTTTCCACATCCGACATCGTGCTAGTGATTGTTCACGAATCTTATACATCTGTCTCATTCATGCGACGAGAATCATAAATTTAACACCATCGCAAACATGAATATACACCATTGTCACTGCTCACTCATCATTTCAGCCGCAATCAAAAACATCCACGCAAAGACATGATTTAGAGAAATACAACACAACAACATAGATAGTTAGATATTAATCACAAACACCATATCCCCACACAAAATATAACATGTGGATTACAACAAATTAAAACATCTCACAAAGTGTTCATCACCGCATGCTACTCGGAGGATCAATCGAACATTGGTGGTTTGGCTATCCGAGGTCACTTAAAACATTTCAATTTTAATTTTCATTTTTTTTGAAATTGAGACCTCTAGTTTCCCTTTACAAGACAAATGCCAAATCAAAAAGTTTTAAACTAGAGACTTTCATATTATATTAGCAAGATCTTCCCATTTTTAATTTGGTTATTATTTCCCATCCGGCAATATACTAGTTACATTGTTCACTAATCTTATGCATCTTTCGTAGTTTCATCAACTATATGAGACATGTGTAAATCTTGTGAACAATGTTATTGTGACATCGTCGGATGAAGAAATGACCAAAAAGATGTATACATCTTAATATATAAGAAGTTATACAAAACTTTCATGTTCATGCATGATTTCTCATTTGAAATCATTAGGTGCTCCAAAAATGTTGCTTAAAAGTTGTAATTTTTAAAATTTAAATCGTAATGTTATTGATAAAATTTTACAATAGTCGTAGCTGTGTAAGAATACAATAGCTTGATAGAGAATGATTTTACAACATTTTAGAAAGAAAAACATCAATTTTAGAATTACTATGAGAGAGAAAACGAAATTGATACGATCTTTTATACAACTTTTTGATTAAGACGGATGGTCAAACACGATGTCTAAAAAGTCAAAAACGTCATTCTCGTTTGGGAGGGAGGGTAGTTTCCAAAAAAAATATTTGCCATATATAATGCAAAGGCGTTCTAAGGAGTCGGGCCGGTCGGTGAGCACTCCGTGGAGGGCGGTCGAAATGACGCACGCACATGCATATGGCCCACGGAACGCATCAAAGCAAGTAAATGGAAAGACACGCTCTTTTCCCAATACGACCGTATGTCTCGAATCGTTGCATGTTTATCCATGACAAGATGATCTCAAATCAAAAGCTTGTAAACTACAAAGTTTCATGGATATTTGGGAACTATAGTCTTTATATTGGTAGTTTGTCTGAGGCGGTGTTTTTTGATATCGTTTCGGCCAAAAAATAAAATGCGAGATAGAAATGAATATCGGGAATTTCAGTGATTATTGGGTTTTTTCGCCCAAAAGATGCCCAAATTGACTTTAAAAAATAACAAATTTTGTTCAAATTTTGAATTTAAGCCTAATTATCGGGCCGATATAGCCTAATATCGGACATGGGAGATAGAAACAATTTCGCAATATCGGGATTTTCGGCCGAAATTCGCATTAACCGGTCGGAGGTCATTCAAAAAATTTAAATTTCCAAATTTCATTTGTTTTACTTTATTTTAAAAAATTGAGACCTAGTTTTTTCCATTACAAGATAATGCCAAATCAAAAGGTTTTAAACTAGAAAGTTTCATAACTTAGTAAGATCTACAATTAATTCTCAATTTGGTTGTTTCCCCATCCGACATCCATGCTAGTGATTGTTCACTTAATCTTAATTATACACCATCGCAAACATGAATATACCACTGATTTCATTCATCATCTCGTGTACAATTAATAATCAAACATCCACGCTGTGACACATGATTTAGAGTAACACAACGCCACCTCACCACCCCACTATCACCCCACTAGCATGCCACCTCACCAGCCCACTAACCCTTCCTTGTGCCACATCATCAACATGTCCCACATGTCTATGGGCATAAAAAGGGTTATAACTTTGAACCAAAAAATAAATCAAATTCTGATTGCACCATCAAATTTATTTTAATAAATCCTTTAAAATAAGATCTCACATGGATATATTTTGATAAAATTATAAGTAGGACCGGTTGGTATAGAAAAATAAAAGTAAAATAAAATTAAAAAAAGGAGAAAAAAAGAAAGAAAAGAATAGGAGGGTGATAGTAAAAAAATGCGTTTATTTTGGGACGGAGGGAGTAGGCTTCTTTTTTTAGAGCTGCCACGACGGGTGAGGCTGCGATGACGTGACCGGTGCTAGTACAACGTAATGAATGCCAACGCCTTTTGATAGAGCGTGTCTCTAACATTTACACCTTGCGCGCGTGCATACCTTTTGCGTAGAGTAGCTTTAGGCCGCCCGCTGCGTCCGCGCCCGTGTCCGCCATCTGGGCGCAGCGTCATCATTATACCGATGCCCGGCTCTCCATTGGCGCAGGCACCGACGAGGACGCAGGATCCACTCCCCGGCTCACTTACCGTACGCATCCAGCTCCCCAGACATCGCCATCCCGAATACTCCCCGATTTGGCTTGCTTGTGCATCGAGATACGCACTATCCGGAGCACGCCAGATATACGGTAGTATTCACCGATATCAGACCCCCGCCGCTGCAAGACGCCCGCCTTTCGCATTATGGTATATCGTAGAGCCGTAAGCTGGTACCCTCCGGCTTACACAAGAAGAATAACAATACTATGAGATAGACAAGTAGGTCCCCATATTAATTAGAAAAAGAGCTAACCTTCATCGGGTGGGTAGCCGGGAGCGGTCGTAAGGTGTCTGCCACACCGGCTTGCTAGTCAGATACTTGCTCTCGCGGGCGGAGCGTACCGCTGCCCATCGCGTGGCGACCGTCCCTCGCTAAGGCATGGCACCCTGGGACGGCGGCGTTGAATTACGCCGCAGCGGCAAAAGCGCCGTCCCTTTCGTTGATCCTCATACCGTACATTTGTCTATTCCTTGATTCTCCCATGCATGCTTGGTGAGGCAGGCCATAGTGCCAATGTAGCCCGTCGGGACTATTTCTATTTTTAAAAATTTCTTTCATTTTTTCAATAGAAAATAAAAGGAAAACGCCCTCAAATGCTTCATAGGAGTACTAGCTAGAGATGCCTATTTTTATTTTGCTTCGCTAGAGTAAAATTGTCCTAATTATACTTTGGTGTGCAACATCTTTGTATATATGCTTTCAAATTGTGAGATAATTTGGATAGATTTCATTAGAACTGTCCACTGTTCATTAGCAAACATCCACACATATTTGAAAAATAAATATATAGCACATGGATTATGTAGTTAGTACTATATATCACAACTAATAACACACATGTCTCAAATCGGAAGTGTGGCAAGATTCTTAGGGCAAAACAAGTGTGGCAAATTACTAAAAGGCTTTAGAACAGCCTTTTCAAGACCTTTGCTAGAGGGGATGGCTCCGGCGATGCCGGCGGCGTGCTGCGTCATATCTCGCGAACAACGACTCGGGATCGTGTCGAAGTCGCCGCGGTTATTGGTGCCAAGCCGCCGTAGCGGAGAGGGTCTTCCTCCGCCGCGCCGCCATCGCGCCGCTACGCTCATGCCCCGCACCGATGAAGAGGCCGTGAGCGCCGAGGTCATCAATGCGGTCGCTTACGTCGGCCGAGGCTGTCCATCGACCGCCGCACCGCAGCGTTCACCTTGTCCGCGATCCCGCGGTGCCGATAGTCGTCATCCAGCGTTTTCGGCAGATAGTGTCGCAATTGAAACATCAAATTCTACCGGGAAAGCAAAGTGTTGAATCGAGATAGATCGGGGTTTTTCAAGACAAACCGCCGATGCGCGGCGACAATTGCCGCCGCTGCTCCTCCCATTCCAGCTCCTTCTGACATCTTTTGAGAGTACCCGGTGTACTCATTCTGAACCCGCCTCGTCTCTCCGAATACTCTCGACGTAGGAGCGTGAATACCCAACTCCGATCGATGAAGAGGATGAAGAATCGGAGGAGGCCGAGTTTGCACCGTGCCCGGGATGACCTAAGCAGAGCTGTTTTTCCTCACATCGGGAAGTACGTGCCCCCCGCCTCTACCTACGGGCCGAGGAATCTCTAAACAAAAAGCGAAGGGTTGCGTTAAGAATAGATTACAAGAAAAAAAAGAAGCGGTCGAGGTAATGAAACTCACCCAACTTCGGCTGATGAGGACCCATGGCTTCCTCTGTCTCTTCCTCGG
>JADLZK010005455.1:0-72850 GCA_015847255.1 Hyparrhenia diplandra
AAGTGGTGGGTGGGGAATTGGAGCGGGGATTAGATTCTCGGTTCGTGTTCTCGCGGGTATGTGTGGAGTTAGTGGATGATGTGCGTCGGTTTAGAATAATACTCATACTACCGTACCGAAAATTTGGTGGCCCTTTTGTTTATTTATTTATTTATTTTGTCACGGGAGGTCACTTTTGGTGAAATGGAATAAATATAATCGCAAGGCTGCTTTTGTGTTCCTGAGGGTACTAGTAGGAGGAGGTTGTGTTTGTGTGTTATTTCTCTGGAGACATGCGTGGCGTGAGCTAGTTTGTAACGGTGCAGGGTAGTCGTGGTCTTGGGTTCGTGAAAATGATGGCAATCATGCGGGAGCGGGATCGATCGGTTGACAGCAGGGGAGAGGACGGCATGCAGAGAGAACGTCAAGTTGTTGCCCCGCGTACGCAACGGGGAGGAGGATGGACTGCGATGTACTCCCCTCCGGGTCCCTAAATACGCTATTACCGCCCGGTAGTCGGCGTTTTTAATTTACGCAAGCAAATTATATATTAAAATATATAAATATTTATCTTTAAGTAATTAGTATCATTGAAAAGATCTTTACGCCTAGTTTTTAATAAATTTATCACGGAGATATAAATGTTCGCATTTATTTTCTACAAACCTACCAAAGATTGAGAAAAGTTTGACTCAAGTACGCACCCCAAAACGACTTTGTTATATTTAGGACGGAAGATACCACATTGGAACGAAATCGCCATGGTCATGGAGTTATTTTTTTTGAAAGATCCAGGTTTTGGCTTGCTATATTTAAGAAGAAAGAAATAGTTCAAATTACTAAAGAAGATGCGCTTCCTTCCCCCATACCTAAGCACGGGTAGGGCCAAGAGATCTACACTAACTACTCATAGTTTGACAAAACAACCATTGGTGGAAAACAAATACAGTGGCACCCTGCCAACATCCATAGCCTAGCTGTGTCTATGATGCTTGAAAGCAGCTCTCTTGTTGTTTTTCTTCCCTCTCTAAAGATTGCCTCGTTTCTGAGTCCCATAAGCTCCACAAAGTTAAATGGCGAGGGGTGTGCTCCTTTCTTTCCCCCGCATTTCAGATTGGTCATGGAGTTATTACTAAAAGCATGTTTGGTTCCTGGGCCCCATTTAATTCCCTAAATAACCAAACATGCTGACTTCCATGAACTAATTTTGGGTCAACTAATCCCAATTTCACGACTCAGGGGATTTGAGCCAGTGACTAATTTTACCCTATTATTCCTAAAGTCCCAGTCCCTCCATCCAAATACGCCTCTAAACCACTGTGCTACTCGAGTTCCCAAGGCACACTATTCCTATTTCAATTTCCAATGTATACGGAACCAGATGAACTGATAAATAGTGGTAACAGTCGTGTTCCGATGTGTACACAGTGTAGTACCACCGACTCTATCCATACTCAAGCATACAATACAGGCGTACTACGACCACCAGCTAAGGCCTTGGGCTGAACGCATCCCTCTCCTACACACTGCCACTACTACAGGTGACAATGTGGCATCGTCACGACTCACGAGAGCCACGGCGCATTGCATGGGCGAAGTATAAGTCGCAAAGGACAAGTGAAATTCTTTGCTATACGGTATGGAAGGTAATCCGATCGGGGCAGATCAGATCGCATGCGCGGGGCCGTGCAAAATCTGCCGCTGTATGTAATGGGCGCGGTTCGATCGGCGCGGAAATTATTGGCCGCTGCCGGTGGCCCCAAAGCACGGTGGTCGAGAGCATGCAATTCACCGACACCGGCGGGCGACGCGACCGCCGTACGCGGCACAAATGGAGCGGTTGGTGGCTGCCGCCTACCGCCTACTCCTACGCCCCCAATTCATTCATTTCATCGCAGTGGAGTGAAGTGAACTGAACTGTTGTGTGACACGCACACAGCACACTGACTGAATATGCAGGGCCCGCCCATGGGCGCAGTAACAGTAGTAAAGGCTCACGTTCAGATCGCGAATTCATTCCGAAGCACTGGCCGGCCGTGCTCTAGAAACAGCTCAATCATCGTCCGCGCGTACGGCGCACGGCGCCGTATAGTTCAGCCCGGCCGTGCGACGATCTTGGCGTGCATGCTCAGGCGAGCGAGATGGACAGCGAACGACGCCGACGCGAGTCTGTTGGTGCCGGACTGCCCGTAGGTAGGCCGCGGCCGTACGGACATTGAGGCGTACCAGTACCTGGCCATGCATGCTTTGCTTCGTCGGTCCGACCTCCGGTGGTTGTGTGCGGGCGGACAGAACCGGAACAGTAGTAGGGTACCCATGATTTTCGTTCGATTGCACACCACCATCTACCGATTCCAGGTGTTTCATTTCATTCGTGGGCGCCACGTACGGCCACGCGCGCCTGGTCGGCGCTTGGCTGGCCGTTAGTTGGCGCAGGTGAGCCGCCGGCCGGCCGGCCAACGGGCCGCGCGTGCACAGAACCAGTCGATCGGTGAGGTGAGATCCAGTGCTTGTGCGCAGGCCACTACTTGTGGAACAGTAAACCAAACAAGTCTTAAGGCTCTGACAAAAGAACAATTTAATCTAAACTGATCGTTCTTGTTCAGTGACCGCCTGAAACGATCTCGACGATGTACCTATAGAAAATCTGGTGATGGCCAGCACGTTGGCCTTTGTGGTTTTGTCTCCACTCCCCTCTCACATGCTGCACATACACATTGTTTTCAGATTTTACCAGCCTAGAGAAAGAGAAAGAGAGAGAGAGATCGATCCGGCGACCCAGCTAGGGGACCAAAGCAAGCATTTGAAGAATTGATGAAGCCCGGCCCACACCTCCCTGCTGCCATTGTTGGTTTCTCAAACCGATCGATCGCGACGACACCTCCTGCTGATGCTCCAGGTCCAGGGAATGGGCTAAACACATGCGCACGGCACATATGGAGTACTACAGGAGAGTACACCTTGGTGTCAGTAAGGACAAGCTGCTGCGTTCTAACGGTAAAATATTCTGTCCGTCTCGCGCCCCTGCTCCAGGCCCGTTCCCTAGCTGCTAGGAGTAGTAAACTTGTCGTCTGATCCAGCACCCATGTGCCACGCTGGCATGCATGCCCACACGCCGTCCCGTCGCCGACGCATGTAGTAGGACACGAACGCACAGGCAGAGGACATACGACAAGTTAAGGTGGCAGCAGCTAGCACGAGGCCGAGCAGTGCGTCTACTACTCGTAGGGAGTACTCCCATGTTCCTAGGCCGCCGTTGTTTGCTCTCGCACCGGCCGCGCAGGTATGGGGATCTGCGTGCACCGGCAGGTAGTATGCATCCGTGAGCCGGCGACGGGTAGCGCGCAGGCAATGATAAGCCGACAAGCTCCTGCAGGGTAGTACGTACGTTACCTGTCTCTCTGTGCTCGACACACTGCATGATCCTTGTCGTTGTAGCCTTAACCTTAACGTGATCAGTTGGTGATTAACGATTTCAATTACCCGGCCAACGGAATGTTGTTGGGCCAGTTCATGCATGCAATTCACTACTTGTGCACTACTCCTAGTATCTGTACATACTACACAGAGTATAGCTTGCTTATTTGCAGTTGACAACCTTTATATATCGATGGACCAGGGGTGTTATAGCTCATCAAGCCCGGTGTTAGCGCCCGGGATTGATGGGTCAAGCGTGACAGAGAGTTGTCATCACGTACAGCCCGTGGTATATGTAAATATATCCAACGTCCGATATGTAATTATATATATTTCTTTTAATCGCTGCCCACGAAAATTAATTGTCATCAGAAGACAGCAAGAGATACCATTTTGAGGTGTTAGTCAAAAAGGTACGACTTGTAGGAACGGGAGGAAGAGCTGGAAACAGATTTGAATATCCTCACAGGTAAATAAATAAAATGAATAATAATACGGTACCATGTGCTCTGTGCTACATTGGTGCCATTGTTGGGAGATCTTTGGCCCCCGGAAGAACCTGCATCGTCTGGATTTTATTATATTGCCGGTATTTCGCCACGTATTGTACAACGCCATGTATAATGAAGCAGACCATTGACAATTGAAAAAAAATAGTAAATGCATGCCATCCAAAAAGTGAATTGTTCCGATCGAGTATATATAGTTTTATGAAAGATATATAGGCTTGGTATGTACATGCACATTGTGCGCTCCAAAACTATTCAGAGGTGTGCTACTTGTCATCATATCCAAGGATATCATATAAATTATTTCCATCCATTATCAATTTCCAGCTATATATATACGTACGATATATAGCAAAAGCAACGTGACCCGTGACCACCGGCCAGCTTAATTTGCACACCGCGATTGAAAGTCACTGCCGGTGAGCAGTCATGCTCAAGCATATACGTGTTCAGGGCCTAGCTATTATGCTCAGGTTGCTACGCATGCATGCATGCACGATAACGATGGCAATGACGAGTGACGGATGCGGCGGCGATGCGTCAACTACCTCGAGAATTTGATCGTATCGTCCTGAAACTAAAAAAAAGTCCCTTTTTAGTCCCTACCAAAACCAAACAGGGAGAGACTTTTTGAAACTTTTCCTCTATTAGTCCCTAAAAACTCTCGAGAGACTTTTTTATTAATCCCTACAAAAAAAAAAAAAAAAAAAAGTTTAGTCCCTAGCTGAAACCACACAACACCGTAGCCAAAGGATTATTGTTCGTCCAAAACGAGTGTAATTGTATATTAAACTCATATGTTGTAATTTTAAAATTCGTTAAAACATGGGAACAACAGCTTCAGTTGCAATCTCGATATCTTGTTTATTTGTAATTGTGCTATGTATGTATGCCACATACCATATTTGAGTGATCCTTTCGACAATTAAGAGATCCATTCATGAACATGGGGTCTAATTGATCAGACTTCTTACTTCAATTCAATGAAATTATTTATTTCCTTCAACTAAATTATCTTATTCTTTTGTTAGGAAACAAATTGCACAACTGACCGTATACGAGTTATAAAAATGGGACTTTTGTGATCGAATTGTCTAGCTGATCATTCTCCATTGGCCTATACTAAGTTATTATATTAATAATTACAAGTTCTTTTCTCGTGATGAGTAATAGGTCATTCTCACCGATGGGAGTTTCATCGATTTTTTAGTTGTATTTAATAAGCATCTTTGATAGCATGGAAACATTTTAGAGAAGATTTAGAAGAAATGTTTCACGCACAAGCAAAACTCTTCCTAATTTAATTACCAACTTTTTATGAGTCATGAAATTAAAATGCCTGAAACCATATAATAAAATAAAACTTTTCATGTTCTTTTTTGTCTCAAACGCAGCATTGCACGGATTACTTGAACAACGGCCCTAATGGCGCAAGCTTATTGTGATTACAGGAAAACTATGTTTCTACTAGAGAAGTACAAATCTAAAATCAGCTATGCGGCAACAAAGTGATGAGGTGTCGGTACCTGCGTGGCACCACTCTGCAGCTTCTTCTATTACTTTGTTCATGTTGCAAACAACGTCATAAAAACTGCTTTACTGAGACTGACCTTATTATACCGAGGGTCTCTAGATTTTTGTTTCAGGTTAGGTCTCGAAAATCTCAGCACCGGAGCTAGGAGGAGGCACACTGTGCTGGGTGGTTCTGCTGCACGCATCACGCCCATTCTGGCTGAGATACGAGTCTGTCAACTATAAAAAACACGTACGTAGTCACATGTCTGCGTAAACACCGAACGAAATTTGTAATCTTGTAGGTGCGGTGCTAGCTAGCTCCATATCTTCCATACAGGGATGGCAAAGTGGAGGGCCCAGCAAGACGGCGCAATTTATCTGATAATTAAGAGAAATACCCTAAATCAAGAGATATATAGGCTACACAAAATAAATATATATATACTCCCAACTAAACATCTGGTTGGTGACAAGCATATCCACCACCTTTTCAGCAGCATAGATGCTGTACAGCAGGTGCAAGCACTGTTGCACTCACCTACTCCACTGAAATCATGAGATGTATTAAACAGAATTAAAGAAAAATGGACAAAACCACACGCATTGTGCAGAGAAAGTGTGGACGCTCAATTTGAGTGAACTTGTGACATGAAACGACATAGAGTATCACTGATCAGGAACGACTCAGAAGTCAAAAGCACCTACCTAGAGTAGCGTGTGGAGTCTTCTATTTCATTGTCATGTTCTTCTGATATAGTACTGCATAACTAACTGTACCTACTCACCAAGTAGCTTCGATCAGGAAATGTTTGGCAAGCTAACTCAAGTGACATGCATTCTCCATCACACCTTCTGCAGCTAATGGATCGATTTTATATATTGTATCAAAAGAATTCAAGGATTGTGAATAGCAATCATTTCATGGGCCAAGCTTCTTATATACTGACTAACTACAAGATTCGATTTTTTTTTTTTCTTTTTGTGCAGTTGGTGGTGCAGTGTAGTAGTTGGTCTCTGAACCCAAAATATTTGAGGTCACAGACTAAGATACCCCACTGGTCTAGTTGTTAATAGATATAAGTTGGACAATGCGAATAGTTACACATGTAAGTGATCACAAAATCGATCCACACGAGTATGAATGATAGGGGACATGTCTCCACCAGAAATCAGTAATAATGTTTCTGACCATTTGACCATTCCTGTTTAACTAGTGGTGTGTTTTTCCTTTATAATTCATAAATTCACAATATAGAGGTAAAAAAAAAAAAAAAAAGGATATGCACACAACAAGGACAATAGTTCTAAATAATGTAGTCCTGCTCCTCCTGCACCTCAAGAGCAGACAGAAGCATCATGGGAAGTTCTGCACATGCCAATCTGTTGCAATTCCAGGCGTCAAACCTGAATATCATAGCCGCGGCGCTAGATGCTCCAATTTCCAGAGCATTTGATTGATGTACAAGGTACTCAATCATTCTTCACTTGGGAGAGCATGTGCCCTGGTCATCTTTGCATTAGCAGCAGGAAAAGGGTAAAGAATGCCCAAAAGGATAAAAGAAAGATCAAAGGTTGTCCCAAACCAGATCAGAGTTTCAAGTAAAGCTAGGGGCCTGTTTTGATGGCCAGCCAAGGAATTGTTAGAAAAACTAATCAGGTAATCATGCTTTTGGCTGCAGGTAACACAACGCAACACACCCTGTGTCCATTGTGTCTTCCAGCCGGCCATCATGTTACTCCAATTTGCTTTCATGTTTGCCTCCATTAAGAGAGACTGAATTTATGTATAAGCTTTGCGCATACATCCAGCTGTTTCACTGATGTGCACTGCAGGCAGCAAACTGGAAAGGAAAACGAAACCTACTTAGTCTCACGTGTGTTTGCACTTTGCAGAATGTCATTGGATACCTTTATCTGGAAAATGCAGTTAGATGTTTCATTTGACATGTGGATCTCGGGTTCAAAAGTTTCAAGCGTGTACCAAATCTCACAAAACAAAACAGAGCCTAAATATATGCCGGTAATGCCAGAATTAAGTACAGTGTAAGAGCAGAAACTTGTGCTTGATGTACCTGATTCTTCCTTCCTTAGCCTCCCGTGTTTTTTTTTTTCTAGAACACCTACTTTCACGCGGAATTTCATTAAAGCAGAAGAGAGCGGTCAATGGACCTACATATAAAAGACATACACGTCCTACATCACCTCACAGCTTCCCGTGCATGCATGGCCTCTTCTTTTTGCAAATGAAAAATGCAGTTGGTGACCTGTATTTTGTCCCTTCCTTGGGCAGAGGGACCTAACCTTCTAATTCGCAATTGGAAAATTGTAGTGTAGCCTGATCTTAACTACTACCATAGGTACTACCAAAAACAAGACCACAATTTATAGAGATTATATTATGGACTGAACTAGTGGTGCTTGGGTGAGCGACAGTTGGATTGAGCAAAGGCACGACAAGCCCGGGGTTCAGCAGCAGCGCCAATGGTGCTCATGCAAGGATGTGTGGGATCGGAGCGGCGGTGGCAGACCTAGATTTAACTAAGGATATGCTGCATAAAACATATATACAATTTGGTAAAAAACCAGTTATCAATTCAGTAACAATTGTAAGCTTTTTTTTGTTGTCTTATATGTATTACACTGTTATCCTTAGATTTTTTGTTGTTGTATGTGTGCTACCTTTGAAGGGTTTTGCTGTTTGTGACTGGTGTTGTCCTGTCCGACAATGTAAAATGAATGATAATTCATTCTGTTGCTTGTTGCACAAGACCAATGGGTGTTTGGTTTCTCCTCCATACATGTGTTCTAACATCCACATCCAATGTGACAACAACTAAAATTGAGGGGAAACCAAACGTCCCAACACGTACCCGTACTCAGGTCCAAGTTTCCAATTGGCAACCCAATATATAATGAGACAATCTTTCTCCTCTCGTTCTAGATCGCGGACCCCTAGCACGGTTTGTTAGACTGGTGGTTATAGGAACTGAAGCTGATCGGCTTCATTACATATTGATACTTTTAATTTGTTCCTTTTGTTATATAATTCAAGAATAATAATTGCATGAAGCGGCAGTTGGATTGGGTGAGAGTCTCAGAAAAACTGTAAACTTCATTATCCAGAAAACAAAGCCATAGGTATTACTAGCACACAAATTATTGTTTGTCTGCATTTGGAATTCGAAGTTTAAAAGCATATCTGTTTACTTTTAAGATACTTGGCACTGATCCAAACATCAGTGACAAAGCGGGTCCCAACTTCCTACCCAATTATACTCTTTGATCTTATCCTCATCTCTTACTATGATCACTCTAGGCAAGCACTGGTACTGTTTTGTTAGATCGGTGGTTGTATGAACGAAGCCGACTTCATTAGAGAAATGCGTGGAGCTTATTAGGGCCCACAAGTGTACCTAGCATGGTCTGATGACTGATATATATGAGAGATATAGCACTAGCATAGTCCCTATCTTTCGAAAAAAGCACTAGCATAGTCCCAAAGTCCTAATCATCTTAGTTAATAGATGGAGCTGCCGTATACGAATCATTCATGCGTCAACTTAACACAACAGCGACCCTGATGCCTAATGCTTTTTGTATATAACGTTTCTCACTTTTGAAGACTTATCTTTTTCTCATTTTGTATAGACTGATGTGGTTGCCCAATGTGAGCTTCAGATTTTCACCAAAGTAGCCACAAATAGATTTATGGGAGTGGCTACAAATGCGGTACGACCATCTCAAACTATATTAGAAGGGGTAATCAATGATATTGCATGAAATTATCCATTAACTACGAATGAAGAAATTAGATAACGTGTTCCTAAAGATTGGCTTCGAAAATGTCTATGATAAGTAAAAAAAGATCATTTCTCCAATAAACTCTTTGTATGAAAGAGTTTAGCCAACAGTGGTGTAGCTGGATCGAAAATAATTCACGGGAGTAAGTGTAGGCATCAAGGTTAAAAAGGAACTTTAGGTAAGTGAGATCTTGTGCCCCCTTACATCGTTTTAACATTATTGTAGTGTAGATGATATTATTTACATATTAATTAATAGGTAAAGGAAGGTGGCTAAATTAGGAGAGTCATACTTCACCTTGTTGATGGTTTTGGTTGTCTATTTTGCAATATCTGGATGATACAATCCTCTTTCTAGATCACGATCTAAAGCAGACTAAGAATACAAAGCTCATGTTTTTGTGTTTTTGAGCAACTTTATGTCTAAAAATTAACTTTCACAAGGTTGGATATTTTGCTTTGGAGAAGCTAAAACACTATGAACATGAATATACTAGCATGTTCGGCTATGTTGTAGGGTCATTTCCTTTTTTTAAGTGCTTAGGATTTTTCGATTGGGGATAAACTTCCCAATGTAAAACGTTTCTATGGTTGTCAATCTGGAATAGACGATGTTGGACGGCATACAGGCTTGGCTTGCTAAGAGGGACCTCTCTCATCCGGACAAATGTCCCCTATGCGATCAAGAAGATGAGACAATACAACATCTGTTAACATCTTGGTGGTGGCCACACAATTTTGGTTTGAATTATTCTCTCCTTTGAACCTAGCAGATTGTGTCCCCTACCATATTGAGCTGAGTTTTGCTAATTGGTGGCGCAAGACTATAAAACAGAGTCATCAAGGAGCACAGGAAAAGGAGTGAACTCTCTAATTATTCTAGGAGCCTGGATCATTTGCAAACATAGGAATGTTTGTGTGTTTTGAAAGGGGCTTCGCTTCGATTAACTTGCTTTGGAGTGAACCAAGAATGGGCAAAAAAGCTTGTGGTGCATGGCTGGGGCAAAAAAAGCTAGAAGGGCTAGGTTTGTTCAGAATAGGTCCTTCTAGTTAAGTTCGTGTTATGTTTCTTTTTCTATGTGTTTTATCCTTGGTATGTGTAAGTGCCTCACTCATATTTGGTCTCGTATAAGTGAGGATCCTGTTGGACCCCCACCCCCACCCACCCCCCTCATTCTCATTAATACAATGAAACATAGCTATCCGTGTTTTCCAAAAAAAAAAAAGATTTTCGATTAATAATAGTAGAAAACTTCATAGCGTGGAGCGGTTTTATTGTTGAACTATTGAAGCCAATACTAAACCTTGGAAGGCTAAGCACCCATTCTGTGGTCATATGGTGGTAGACTGTTGTTACTCAATTTAGCCTTAAGTAGTTTAACTACAATGTCTTCTTTTCAAATCCCATAAGAAGTCATTAAAAGACTTAATAATAAATGTAAGCCCTGAGGATAAGGGGGCTAGGAATAATTTGGTTTCTCTAAAATAAACATCTTGAGTTCAAAAAATCTTAGTTAGGGCTTCACAATTTTTTGGAAAGGTTTGCTAAAGTCTAAGGAATATTTTCTAGAGTGTGGGACATTTTTAAAATAAGAGATGGCTCATGAACTAGATTTTACACGTGGATAGAATCCTCATCGGCCCCATAAAGGCCAATTTTCCTAGTTTAGACTCAAGACCAAAATCGTGTTGATCATGGGTAAAATTATCGGCTGATCGGCAAGGGTCCTTCGGTGGCGGCGGACTCAAAAGCGTGTGACCATGCGTCGTTTATGAAGTCCTTCGGTGGAACCACGAAGTGTTAGCAGTGACAAGCGCGGGCGTTTAGGGGAAGTGAGGGGGTGTAAGACACATGTGACAAACTCTCTCAGCCATCGATCTCATGTAGATGTTTGCGTGTGAGGGTACGAAGCTTAAACCTCTCAGCGGGTGTTTTTTTTTTTTTTTTTTTTTTGTAGACATGAAATAATTTGAGAATCCAATTATACAGACTATGGGCATTTACGTAAATCAAGTGCCTTTTAATGTCTCCTTTTGGCTTTTGTAGAGCCCTAACTAGGGATAAGTTGACAGCTTAATAAACCTAATACCTAAAATACCCAACTTTCAACTTTTCCAATGAGAGAGATCATTGTCGATATACATATATTCGATAACCCAAGATACCCCTCTGACCAATAAATTTTATCATAAGTTGAAGCTCTCTCTTGATATTAAAGAAATGGAGGATCTGCAACGAACTGAAGGTACTATACCTATGGAGGATCTGCAAGAAACTGAAGGCACTCTTTCTGTGCAGGAAGTTACAAGTACTACTAATGATTTCACGGCTGTTTGGCTCATGGTACTCTTGCAGGGATATTGTTTTGTTCTGAGAGAGAGACACTGTACGCTAGTACCCTTAGCCACTTAGTCCACACCAGGTCAGCAAATCCGCCAATCAAGTAAACATACAAGACCACTATCAATTAAATTAATGTTCAGGTCCGAACCTGTACAATGGTATATGATACACTGAAACCCAAAAAGGTGTCAGGCGGCATAATTATACATGTAAACCAAGAAAAAAAACTAGGTGGTGGTTATCAACTCTATTTCACTATCGCTGTCTTCCTCATTCCCCGATTTATCAACATGAAATACACCCTGCCATGCCTATGCGGTGATAGCTATGTGCAACTTGCAAGCCCACTGCAGGTTGAGATTTTGCTAATTTTGAAACGCTGCAAAATGGATGGGTGCAAACAATCAAGTATGGGGTCAAAAGAATACCACAAGCCTATGAACAAAAGGTCAAAAGCCATTAGAAGCCTCCAATAAGTGGGCATCATCAAGAACAATATCAGCAGGGTCTCCAATCCAAAGTCTATCCCTCCACCGAAACTTTATCCTCAGCTTTCCATTTGCATCCACACCTACAACCTCGCCTTTGCTCGCATAGGTCTCCATCCCCAACCCCATCTGGGGATATAAAGACCAGGTCGTATCCGTACTTTGTCACCTTGTCTGAAGGGCCTCACCTTTTCCACCTCCCATGCTTTACATAACCATAGTCTCTCACAGAAGCAGAAAGCAATCCAGAGCTCTCCATCATCAGCCCGGTGGACCACCCCTATGCTGCTGTGGTTCACATCACCCCCATTGATACACTGGCGTTCCAAGGAGTCCTTAACCTTCACCCAATCCCCAACACAGACTTCCTCCTCCTCCTCCACTTTTTTCTACCTCTGCGGGGTCTATCAACCAAGCCCTGGCACCAGCTGGTGTATGAATCCTCAGTTTACCATCTGCATCAATAGGCGAGATTGTCCCTATACTTGAATGACTATGATTAGACCAACCAAATCTTGGCTGGCGGATACAGCCTCTCTGATTCAACAACACGCTGCCCAACAACAAACTTGCTAACTCCTTCAAGCTGGCTAGAAGGCCCAATCCACCTTTCCTGCTCACCACAAAAAAAGTTTCGACATGAATGGTTCCATCCCAAGCATCACCCTGATATCCCACCCCATGCACCACACCAATGCTACCAGGCTTGGCGATCTCCATTGATCCACATCATTCCTCAGCCTAACCCACTCTCCAACCCCAAAGATATTCTCAATTTCAAAATCTGCAGGATCGCCTCTCCACAAACCAGGCACACGAAGAAGGCAACCCTTACTTCTCCATCAGCATGAACACCAGCGATGATGCCTCTCTAGAATCAGGGTTGGCATCTCTCCATCCCCATCTAGGCTCTGAAATTCCAGCACGAACCGTACATGCTGACCAATTTTTAAGGTCTGCACTTTCTCAATGTCTGTGTTATGGGTTAACCATTTCCCATTCCTGAAACAACCAGCCAACTCTAAGTAACCAGAGTCCTGAATGCTATGGACTACTGCAATGCTTACTCTCCCAACACTATTCCAGTCATAAGTAGGCCTGCTCCCAATACTTGGTTTCGGCGGACCCAATCTCCAACCTCAAAAGCTGAAAGCCTCTCAGCGTCACCAGGAGCAACCTTCCACAAGCTTTTTCGGCCAGAAACCTTGATATTTAAAGTCCCATCCATGTCAATCCTTGATATGGCTCCAATAGTAGCTGCAGTTTCATTTAACCATCCCAGGCGCGGGCTCAGATATGGAAGGTGACACATGAACCTTTTCCCCTACTTCAAATGGCTGTGCCTTCGATATCTGCAACTGAGCAAAGAAAAAGCTTGCTTCTGAAGCAGAAAGCAACACCAACATCCCCATCATCTTGTAGACTATGAACTATCCCAATACTATTACGAGTTACATCCTCCCATCCATATTTGGGTGAAGGAACTGTTGCTTTTGACTCTAATCAATAGCCAACCTGCAAATAGAAATGAAAGATAAGGATCCAAAGAAAATCGATAAAAAGCATTAACACAAATATAAAAAGTTTATACCTTAAAGTTTCTCAATCTTTTCCATGTCTGATGGATCTGCCTGCCATGCTGCAGCCCGATTAGGAATATCAATGATGAGCATACCATCACTCGATGTCAATTATTTTCCCAACACTGTGATGAGTCTCACCACCCCATGCATATCTGGGCTCTGCAACAGACCTCTTTACACATACTTGGTCCCCAATCTGGAATTTTGTTTGGCAAAAAACAAGAACATAATTAAGAAAAACAAACTGGTACCAAAATGCCACAGAAGCACAATATATGATAGGTGAGTTTCCATTACTATGTAGCCCTGCCGAATCTAGTCAGAACTGATAAATAAAAGTAAACTGTAGATGGTTAGAATTGATAAATAAAATGTAAACCATAGATCCTTATGTTTATATAACCACAGCATTGTCAATAAACATCACCACAGATTACCAAAGGGGCCTTAGATGTAAGGATTGTAAACACAAGAACAAATAAGATCATATACTCCCCATTCCAAATTATAGTTGACTTTGGTTTTGTCCTAAGTGTTAGTGTATATGTGTAAAGGCGTGAGGTAAATTATGCAGCTTTTATTATATTGCAGCTTTCCCAGGGTTTGGAGGAATAGACAATTGTGTCCTAACATGGTATCAAAGCCCAGCGAGGGGGTGGGGGTGGCGTGGTGTGTAGATGAGTAAAATTAAATTAGGTAAATTGGCCGGTGGCGCCCATTGGCGATGGAGGTGCTTTGGCGTGTACCAATGGTGGCGACCAAGCGGTCGGATTAGATCCAAAGCGGGCCTACTCCACCTCTTGCTCAGCTTCCGTTCGGCGGTGCGCCCTGGCCGTCCTTCAACAACCCATGGTCGGGCGCATCTCCGTGTGGCGTTCGAGGGGCGGGCGGGAGCACCGACCTCGCTCGGTAGGCTGCCACGTACTCCGGCGTTCCTCCCGTCGCGCGGCACAGGTTCCTCTGCTCCGCCCGTCCGGTCCTGGCGGGGGTGGGAATCGAGCGTCGGCCCGATCCTTGACACCATGGGCGGCAACATGGCCCGGAGTGGATTCTGGCGGCTCGGTGCCCCTCCCTACCACACCCTCCGGGATCTTTGGTATACTCTCCTCATGACCTCCCCGCCCCTCCCTATCCTTCTTCTATCATGGTGGGGAATGGTTCTGTCTTCCATCACCTCATTTGATTTACGCGCGGTCCTTTTAGTCTTTCCGAATGTTCTTATTTGCTCCTCGGATGGTTCACAATCTTCTTTCTATTAGCGAGTTCGCCTTGATAACTCATTCTGCATGAATTTGACATACATCTTCTTGTGAAGGATTTGGCGTCCGCGACCACTTCTCGATGTGAGCCACGGCCCCTGCTACACTCTTAGCCTTACGTCTTCGCTCACAGCTCTTGCCGTGGCGCCCGTCTTCTACCACGGCACACGCCCATTTTCCGGACATCGGCGCGGCGTTTTTGGCGGCTTCGGTCGTGATGCGGACATCTCTTGTACTTCGTACTCATGCGAGCATCTTTGTCATCGCATTAATGGGCTTTCGATGCGTTCATGTCGGACTTCCTTTTCTTCTTCTTCTTCGCCATACTGCTACACATGCGTTTGATCTTAATACCTTTGTGATTTGTGGACCTCTCACGTCTTAGAGCATTTAAGGCTCAAATACTATCGGTGTTAGTTGATGATTTCTCTCATTACTCTTGGACTTTTTTCGCGTGCGTGCTAAGTGCGAGGCGTTTCCCACCCTCCTCCACTTCTTTGCACGGGTGTCCGCTCGGTTCGGTCTCACCATCAAGGCCATCGGTTGACAGCGAGTGTGAGTTCGATGCTCGCGCCTCCAGCTCTTTCTTCCTCTCGGGGTGTTCGAGCTGCGCATGTCTTGTAGGTACACTTCTTCCCGAGCGGCAAAACGGCCGGATGATCCGCACCCTGAAACGACATCGCGCACCATCCTTCGCCGGGGCCTCCGCGGGCGAGGGCCTCCTCCACCGCCACCCACCTCCTCAACGCCTTCCTTCCTTTAGCGCCTGCTCCCTCCTCACCACGCTCTTTTTCGGTTCCCCTCCCACCTCGATCACCTCCGTGTCTTGGTGTGCACTGATGCGGTTTCTTGCGCTTGCTCCTCACAAGTTGGCCGCCTGGCTCATGCGTTGTGTGTTTCTTGGCTACTCCTTGACCATAGGGAATTTACCCGATGCCTACGACCTTTCCTCCCACCGAGTCCCTCCATCTCGGCCGTGGTCCCCGGCCAGTGGGATTTTTCCCTACTCCACTTCTTCCACACCTTCGCGGCTGGCGGTGGAGTCGTTTGTTCGCGACAGGTGGTTTAGCCGGCCACGGTCGGCCCTCTTTCTCACGAAGGTACTCGGGCTCACTGGCCGCGCGCCACTCGCGGTCCCGCGCCTGCACCGTCGCGCCACGCGCGGCCCGGCGTCGTCGCGCCACGCGGCCCCGGGCGCCTCAGGTGCCACGGGCGGTTCGCCGCTCCTGCGCCCGCCACGCGGCGCCCGGTCCCCCGCCGTGCCACCGCGCCGGCGAGCCGTGCCGTTGCCCCCCTTCGCGGCCGGACGGCGTGGCGGCCCGGCGCGGTGTACTCGCGTCGCCGGCTGCGGCGCCGCCACCTGCGGCTCCGGTTCCACCGCCTCCACCACCTCCATGCGTCGGCCCGGGCTGATCCTAAGGTCTACCACCCTCCGTTATGGTGGGACCTCGTCATACTCATCCTATGGTGACTCGGACGCGCGGCGGGAGTTCTTCGACCTGCTGCCTCTCGCCACCGAGCTGGTGCCGGTTTCTCCGATACCCTCCTCTGTCCCGGCTGCATTGGCGGATCGGATCGGGCGCGCGCGATGGAAGAGGAGCATGAGGCTCTCCTTGCCAACGGGCGGTGGGACCTTGTGCGGCGTCATCCCGGGCGGCAATGTGGTCCCGAGCAAGTGGATACGGGCCGCATAAAGCGTCGGAGCTGGCGGCGACGCAGGCCTTCAAAAGGCTTTGGGTACTTCCGGAGGCTTCACCGGCCTTCCGGGGTTGATTATGATAGGACCGCCGGTCCGGTGGTCAAGCACCTTTCTGATCGCGCCGCGATCTCTCACTTGCTCTCTCTGCGCTCTTGGCAAGTGCTTGCGCTGAATATCAGAATGCATTTCTCCATGGCACCTTATGCGGGGAGCGGTATCTTTGCTGACGGCCGGCCGGGTTTTGCCGATTCGATTGACCCCGATGGGTTTCTTGGGAGCTCAACAAGTCACTATATGAAGTAAAGGCGGGCTCCTGGGTGCTTAATACTCTCGGTTTGCCACCTATCTTCTCACCTTGGGGTTCGGAGAGGCCAAGTCGGACCGCCCTTCTGTTTGTCTATCGCCGCGCGGGCGGGGGCGCCTACCTGCTACTCTATGTTGATGACATTGTCCTCGGCCTCCGACTGCGGCTTCTCTAGCGTGTCATATCGGCCTTGCGGCGAGGAGTTTGCCATGAAGGATCTTGGCCCACTTCACCACTTCCTAGGGGTTCTTGTGGAGACTCGCCCTTCGGGGTTGTTCTGCACAGCGGTTATGCTCGGACATCCTCGGCGGGCCGAGATGACGCGTGTCACCCCAATGCTACTCCGTTGATACTCGGGCGAAGCTTTCTGGCGATGGCGACCACGTGGCGAATCCCTGCGCAGGGAGTTTGGTCGGTGCCTTTGCGGTACCTCACCTTCACGGGCCGACATGCGCCGTTCGGCCAATCTGTCTTCACATGCATGATCCACGGGCACCCCATCTTCTTTGCGATAAAGCGCCTTCTCCGCTTATGTTCGTATAATTTGTTGACTCGGCGATGCTTCACAGGTCTCTCCCTCGGAGCTCGCCGTCTACACCGACGATCGGCGGGCGGTTCACAGACACTCGCCACTCTACCTCGGCCACGCCGTCTTCCTCGCGACATCCGTCTCCCCGGTCGTCCAAGCGGGCCGGTTGTCTCCCGTTCGGTGCGGGCGAATGCCGAAGAGCATTGCTAACGGGTGGCGGAGGCCCGTGGCTTCGGCGGCTATTGGTGAAAGCTTCGACCCACCGACAAAGACCACTCTTGTCTTTTGTGACAATGTCGATGCCGTCTACCTCTCCACCAACCGATTCAAAGATCGCCGGGCGAAGCATCGTGGAGAATCGACTTGCACTTTGTCCGAGATTTGCGCCATTCCAGCGTATTGCGGGTTCTCCATGTACCGACCACCTCGGTCCTCGACATCTTCACGAGGTTTGCCCTCGTCGACCTTCTCCGAGTTCCGCTCCGGCCTCAACGTCGTCGGTGGCTAGTTGTGACCGGGGGCCCCCTGTGTTGCTTTCTTTCATGTCCGGTCTTGATCTCGCCGCGGTAGTTTCGAGGCATGGGGGTGTTAGTGTATATGTGTAAAGGCCCATGAGGAGGCTAGGCCCATGAGGCCCATGTGCAAAGAACTATATTGCCCACCCCTTCTAGGGTTTGGAGGAATAGACAATTATTGTCCTAACACTAAGTCAAACTTTGCTAGCTTTTGACCAAGGTTTTAGAAAATAATACTAACACCTACACGGCTACAAGTTCAAATAAATACACAATCAAAATATATTTCATGGAGACTTTTAATGAAACTAATTCAAGGTTGTTGGTATTGGCAAGTTTTTCCATAAACTTGGTCAAAGTTAAAGAAGTTCAAATTAAGACAAAACCAAAGTGAACTATAATTTGGATGAGTTTTTTTTAAACAGTGGATAGTCAAAAGCTTAAAATAATTGAACAGAACTATAACTAATGAGTAGACAGTATCTTTTATGTGATAGGCAGTTCAAAAACTACCTTGAATGGGTCAACATGTTCAACCTCCTCCTGGTTCACACAGCCATGGGTGGGACAAATAGCAAAGGCCCAATAGAAGACTGCTATCTGGTCTGATGGAGTATACAATCCCAACACTTCCAGGAGTAATAGACTCCATACCATGTACAGCAACTTGGCCAGTGAGGGGCCTAATCCAACCCAGTTGCCAACCCTATATTCTTCAACCCTTTCGATTTCAGCAGGATCAGCTCTCCATCCCCTAGAAGCCCCCACGAAACCAACCCTCAAGATTCCATCGCCATCAACACAGAGAACTGTCCCAATGCTATCCCCGCCATTGACCACGCCTATCCAAATCTGACAAGAGGATATTAGCTGCTGATCTAAAATGACAATTTCACATGCCAAACAGCTAACTGGTAGTATAGTGCAGTTTTTTTTTCCTTCCTCAAACATTTCACAAATTATTAGGTTATCACAATGATAATGGACATGGCATACAAATCAATACAGCTGAAAAGATCACACCAATACCATTAGAATGTCAATGGCAAGTACTTATTCCACCATAATGTTTTGAAATTCACTGTTTGTGGTAGGAAGAAACTGCAAATTCTTATTTTTTAACAGGCAGAAGTAAAGCACCATTTATGGGCTATCATCACTTAACCCCACATAGGATGGAACAAAGAGTACACCAGTTTAAACTTTTTCCAAGAGTTCAAGTAATCAGAAAAGAGATTGACGGGTCTTCTCTTAAGTTTTGCTTGACACTGAACTATAAGTTACTAGCATGATCAGTTTTTAGTGTAAAACCCAGAACACCAGATTGAACATGTAATAAAGCATTACGGAAAACTAAATATCTAGGGTTTCTATTTGCATCTACTGGCACAATCATCTGGGCTTTATATATTTGATTATTTGCATCTACTTACAAAAGACACATGGTGGATCTCCAGTTCATTATACCTTTTTTATATATCAGGGTACACTAAACACACAGATCACTAAAGCAATTGAGTGAAGACTAATGGAATGTACTAGCAAATAAGAAAAGAAATCCTGTGAACATATCAGGCATTGCTTTATTTATTTCACACTGAGGTGTTAGGCATTGTGGCATCAAAGGTATTTCTGACCAAACTTGATTTACCTTTTGGTTCCAAAAAACATCAGGCTTGAGTTGCACATGTTGGCCCTATTTAATGGAATAACTTTGATAACTTTCACTTGTCAAAACATGGGCTTCTCAGTACAAAATGATACAACAAGGTGGTCATTGTCTAACACAGACTGGACAAAACCAATGCTTCTTGGTCCTGCACCTTGCCAGCCAAAAAAGCAGGTGAAGTAACAGTTCTTCTAAATTTCACCCAATCCGCAACCTCATATCTGATTACAGCATAATAAAGAAAATGAATTACTAAGATAATTTCTAAATAACATGACCGTTTATATCACTTGTTATCCTAGAATGTGCAGTCAACTTCCAAATTTCTAGAATTTCCATCAAAATATGTGACTATCATTAATTATATTTTAAAATAACTCCAAAACATATAATTAGGAAAGACAACAGTCAAGATTGAGCATTGAGACGGTTAATGTCCAATACAGCGTGTAAGAGCATGTAGTATTCAAGATGCCCAGCTAGAACTTACACACATATTGATTCTAAAAAAAAGAACTTTCACATATTGAAAAAAGGTAAATACAAGCGAGAGTGCATTTCATGTAACTATTGAACTGTAACAACCCTACACTTCTACAGAAACTTTTATATAAGACCCACGAATTTTTCTGAATACCTATCAAAGGAGAAGACAATTTGAAAGTTACAGTTACAGACAACTCACCTCTGACCAATTGGGCCCTGTTGGAGGTGCCCAGGATTCACAGCTCGTGCAGCAACACAAACTCTCGGATGAACCTTATAAGAAGCGAGCTAGCTGGTAGATATGCACACAATGCACAGAAGATTTAGGGTGGATAGAGAACACACACGCTAAGAATTTTGACGCCAAACTCCTTTTGGCTTTTAATTATATATTCAACTCACATGAAAAACTACCAAGTACATGGCTTTAAAGCCCAGCTGGCACACCCCATATCCATGCATGTTCGCCTAACCTCTCTATCAGCAGCGCCCCACGCCAGATGGCCCAGACAGCGCCAGATTTGGTGGGGATGAGTGGGAAGGCAGCTGCATACCTTCTCTATCATTTCCTATGCTTTTGGCTAGGTGGCGCCCTCTGGCGCCTGAGCGCCTAGGTGGCGCCTTATCCATTCACTGCTCCCAGCTTTGGTGGTGACCACGACTTGCAAGTCACAACTGGCCATGCCGCCCCCGCCTCTGTCCCTGCCTCCTCTGCGCTCGTCGTCCCTGTCCCTGACTCCTCAGCGCCACTTTCGACACCCCAGTCCTTGTCTACCGTCCGTGCAGCCCACTGTCCCTGCTTGTCCGTGGCGGGTGCAGCGTCCCACCTCTGCCACAGCAAGAAGTCCTTGCCTCCTCCTGGCCACGCTTCGCCACTTCTGCCACCACCACGCCCGTCACTTCCTTAGGCAATGCCACTCTCGATATATGGGCACACAGCCTATCTGCCGCCCTACCCCCTTAGGTGTGCCTAGGTGTTTTTGTGGGACACGGCTTTTGTGTTGCTCTAGCCCCTTGGGTCACCGTACCTTGTTTTTGTGTTTTTCTCCCAAGCATATGTTTGTGTGTGTATGTCACACTTTTTCTTTTTCTTTTTTTTTTTTTTTTTTTTTTTTTTTGGGGGTGGGGGGGTGGCTTTTGTGGTGTGTGTTTGCTGATGCAGTTGTTTGTTTCTTTGTTATTTGGGGTTTCTCATGCCCCTTTTCTTCTTAATATAAAAAGATACACAGCTCTCCAGTGTGCTCAAGAAAAAAAAAATAGAGACACATAGTAATACTGTCATGTGGACCAAATGTGTCAGGTGTATAGCCTGCTGGCTGATAACCTGATAAAAAGACATGGGGGGTGGAGCAAACAGCCTTACCCCTTTAATGCCATGCAGTCAAGATGACTTGTTTGGCCCACAACATGGTAGTTTCATATTAACATCATGGCAAAACACAAATCACTCAGGCCTGCCAGTTGATCAGAGTATGTTCTAAAAGAACTTGTTAAAAGTGTGGTTTAAACATGTCAAAAGTGTAATTTTGCAGAACCTGCAGTATGGTTTGTGGAAGTACCCAAAGTATGTGAAGTTTTGCAAAATTATTTTTGAAAAAACATGAGTTCCTTACATGGTTGGTGAGAGATGAACTCCTTTATCTTCAAGTGTTTCCATCAATTCTTCATAAATCCATTCTCGCGGAAGCCTCTCAAGAAAGTCTCGTAGTGTCCAACCTCTGTAATATACAGTGATATTGTTCAAACTTGTTAATGCATTGTCACACAAGCAAACAGAGGAACTTTTTCATTCGCACAACTAAACTTGAAGGTAACATTTCCAAACAACATTGTAAAAGAAGGTTATGAAAGAAAATATGTGAGTTATCATATTTTGTCTCATTTTGTTTATTGTTTCTGTTGGTATCACTACAAAACAATAGTTGATTGTACCCTGCAGAAAGATCCTTCTAAATAATTATAGAGACCAATGCATCTGCAGATTCATGACACCATGAAAAGGGAAACCAGGGGAATTGGATTCCTTCATTAGTTGCTTACCGTGGTTTCTCACATCAACAGCAGGTGGCGGCTGTAGTAGCATTTGAGCAATCCAAGTCAGGTTTTCACGATTATCATTTTTGCCAAGGCCAGCAGCTATGTGAAAAAAGCATTGTCACCATCATCATCCTGATTATAACAAAATAGCACAACTTAAATCCATAAAATAATTTAGTTCTAAACCATACATAGCAGTAAAACCAGGTTGAATAAAATTGTACATGTGCATGAAAAATGGTACCAAAAAACTAAGTCCTTTGTACAATAACTACAGACATAAAGAGAAGTAGATTAAAAAAATGAAAAAAAAAAAGGAAACCAGGCAGAAGACTGGCGTTTCAAGGCCTTCCTACAGCACATTTTCCACTTGCCATGACAAAAAATCAACACACAAAAAAGAAAAACACTTTAGGGCTTGATGGGATTGGGGTGGAAAAATTAACTAACTTTTCTACCCAAATGGAATGGAGTGGATTGGACTGCAGCCAAGCAAGCCTTCACATATAGGCATGCAAACAAAAATTATAATACAGTGCCACAGTGTGAACTGACAATGAGAACCATAGCACTAGAGCAGATTATAATCACAGAAAACATAAATGTGATAGATACTAACGCCATTCATATTTTATACGCTTATTACAGATTTTTAGATGTTCTTACATACTCCATGGAATGAAAAAAAACATAAAGTGCCAAGAACTGGCGATGCAAAAGAATATAAACTTCATTTGGCACAATTCAAATTATAAATAAGTGAATCAGAATGAACAATATGTATTACAAAGAGTCTCAGCGCGCTCCCACTTAGCATCACTACTTTATATTTCCTAGTACTGACTTCCACGAAAGTATTTTATTAGACTTGGCTTCCAAACTTACCCAGTGCTATCTACGAAAATAGCATGAAGAAAAAAATAAGTAACACATCAAACCTGTATGCTGCAGTTTGCACCAGCTGCTAAAAGCAAGCCAACACATGAGTTTGCACCTCTATTAAGTGCAACATGGAGTGGGGTTGTATTTTGAGCATTTCTTATATTAACATCGACTCCTGCTTCCAGTATAATCTGCCAATAAAAAAAATAACTTAAAGGCAAAATTAAGTCATACTACATGATATGGCTTAGCAGAGACACCACAGAAATATGGGGGAAAGAATCACGCCACCAGATAGCATTCACCTTAACCAGCTCCACGTCATCGCGATCATTGCTGCAGTATGTAATGCAGTTCTACAGTGTGGATCATCTTGTGCTGTAGGATCAGCACCAGCAGCAAGCAATATTCTTACCAACTCTCGACCCTCTGCAAGTGCAAGTAATTTTACTATTAGAACAAAACAGGATCTGGAATAGATGGAAGAACAGGATTGTCCAAATATCCAGGACCTTAGAGAACTCTGAATACAGATTTGCTAAAAGTGGTATAACCAAACATACAACTATAGCTGTCTTTATATCTGCTGAATCCAATAGAAGCAAAACCAGAAATTACCTTTCGTGCTCCTTTTTAAGAGCTGCTGCCATGCATAAAGCTGTACCAACAGGGCTGGGTACATCAATTGCTTCTGCTATATCCTCTAAAGATGCAACTTCAACCCATCTTCTTACAACAGCCGTGTTCCCATGTCTCAATACATAAATGCAATGGCCTACTCACCGTGAGAGTGAAATGTAACTAGAAGGAAATAACTAGACAGATAAAACATGCAAAGGAAGAAGATTTTAATGCAGCCACAGCGTAAATAAATTGGAAAAACTTTTTCAAGTGATGAGCGAGCATTAATATAGAATATGATAACAGAAGCTGATGCACTGGCTTGGCTTCCACTAGGCACTAGGTGGATATTTCTTACGTTTTATGGTGAGAATTTGAGATGCCTCCGATCTGCAGCCTCCATTTTCCAGTATAACAATAGCACAATCAGTATATCTCCTAGCCACGGCAATATGCAGGACAGATTCACCTTCCCCATCTACTGCATTAGGATCAGCTCCAGCCATCAGCAGCTCCTGCATAACACATAAAGAATCTTAAAATAGGAACCAGCAAGCTTAAATGACATTAGATGAGCATGATGACATACTTGCATGCACTCTGTTGACCATGATGAGCACAGACATGAGCAAGAGTAGGACCCAGGCCTTCTCTAAGCCTAGAATTGATACTGGCAGACCTGCCTACAAGTGCACGAACACATCATTGGAGATCCAGCTGCCAAAGCAAGTACTATAGGGGGGTCTTCATCCTTATCTAATATATCTACATTCTCTTGGTAAGCCACAATAGCTTCCACAAGCTCTGCTGAGCCTCGGGCGGCATACTAAATGTAAGGCAGTGAGCCCATCTGTATTTTGTGCTTCTAAGAGAGCAGATTAAACTACCATTTCTCTCTGATGCAGCCTTTGCAAGTAGATCCCTGGTATTTGAAATGGTTTAGTGCAAAGTAGTATATAATACATGCATCTATACAAGAGTTGCTAGAGACAAACCTAACACCGGCAGCATCTCCTTCGCATACAAGATGATGTAAGGCATTTGATTATCATGAACCATCTCTAGGATTGAGGTTGTTGGAGGTTCCATGCCATTGGGCAAGTTTTCATTTGCGAAATCACTGCATAAGCAATTAACTAAGTCAAAAAATTAAGTCGGGAAACAATATGCAAAGTGGATTTAAAAAAAATGGTTAGCTCAAAGATATCTCAACATTTGCTGCTACACCTCCAAGTAAAAGGAATCTTCACTTCAGGAATGGTTAGCTTGAAGATAATTCAATATTTGATTTTACACTTTCAGGTAAAGGTTCTCCAAAGCTTTAAGCTTCCATGTATTATGCTTTAACATAAAAGTAATACAAAAATCAGATGAAATTACTTTTCGGGACTAGCAGTTGGGCTCCGTGGTATGTCAGAAGATGCGAAGAAAAGTTTTCAGCATGTCCTGGAAGGATGGTCTTCTTGAAGCTCGGAATTGCAAACATTCACCAATCATCTTCCACAGATCCCCAGGAAGTCCTACACCTACTACTCTTGAATATTGAGGTGGTGGCTTTTTCTTTACAACAGATTTACAGATTTCCTCAGCACTCAGTCCAGCCCATCTGCATTTCAATGAGCATATAACACCATTCACAAAACATTTAAAGTATAACAAATTGAACAGTCATACTACTTACGGAACAGCACCAGTGCACATTTCCCACAAGAGTGCAACCAAAGCTCCATGCATCTGACTCTGGTGATATACCATTTGCACTATCCCAAAACATATTCAGTGACTTCTTCAGTGGTCCCCATGCCTCAGGAGCTGTATAATTGGGGCTAAGCAGTGTAGCATCAATGCCAGAACTGGAGTCATCAGGTACCTTCCTACTAGTAAGGTTCTTCAGAATTGCTGAAAGACCGTAATCTGAAACAACTGCATGTCCATGTGCATCCAAAAGAATGTTTGATGGCTTTATGCTCATACAAACAATACCCGCTGCATGGAGTTCTGCAACTCCACGAGCAATATCTGCTCCATACCTACAAAATCCGTGCATGAAAAAAAAAAAAAAAGTCAGTGGTTTTGCAGGGCATAGTTGAAAAAAAGGGGTTATTGAACACAGCAATACTGGTTAAGAATTCCAGAAATTGTTAAAATATGATGGGGTAATGACAAAGAAAATAGACTTATTTGTAAAGCAGAGAACTCAAATTCAAAGGCAAAAAGAAATAAATGAATATGAATGTAATTTGCAAGATAACTAGTTATACTAATGTGTAATGAGTGGTTTCATGCACTCAGCAATCAGCATTAAAAAATGAATCCTACAGGTAGCTTCAGTGTATACTTGGGGAATCTGTTGCTTACATAGAAAGTGCTGAAATAATAGGTATTAAAATGCTACATGTCACCGATTTTGTATTTATATGGTTCCATCCATCAGCTGTGAACTGTTATAGAAGCTTTCATCAAATGTACCACAGAAACACTGCATACTCACAACAAGTTCATGTGATTAGCTTGAGCTTCACAGTATAAGAATGAAGTTGAACCTAAGATAGTTTTAGATTTACCATAAAACAGCATCTTAGGGATTTCCCTTTTAACCTACCATAACTTGCTTGTGTTTAAAAAGGTTTTACTGATGTTTTTTGTTCCACCACCATAGGTTTTTGAGACAAATTGTCAGGAAAGCTAACACAACTAGAATCTGACTCATTTATGTTCTACAATGTTTGTCAGTGACTTCGTGTGGATATGGTGCAATGAGTTTCAATAAATCACTACCATAATTTAATGTTGATCATGAGAGTTGGTGATTCCACATTAGAAATGTACTCTAAATTGGAAAACCGAAAATGCTCAAAGTGTTACAATGAATCCCATACCTAAGAAAGTGAAAATTTGGAGAAGGTAATGAATGAGCATATAATGACATGCAATTAAGCATTGACCAAACTAAACTATAATGTACTGATAAACAGAACATCTTGGAATATGAACTGTTGTTGATTTGGTTCCAACTAAAACAAGCAATCTACTTGACTTGCTGATTGAATCACCACATATGAGTCTCATAGAAATATTCACACATATGCATGTCATAGGAACTTTAATGATTTCAGCACATACAAGTGTTAGTCACTCTGTGAGCGGATAATAGATTTAAAAAAATGAAGCTCCACAGCTTGGTAGCTTGATGGTAATTGACTCAGCGAGCAAATTGCAAGCCAAGGTTATGCTACTCACAAAATATACAAAGAATTGCGCAGAAATGACAAGCTATATGATCAGCATTAATTGTGAGCATGTTTACCTTTCTTACAACAATATAGAAGATAAGCAAACAAAGCAGCTGGCAGCACCAACAAAATCAAACTGCATAACGCCATTAACAAAGCAACCACTTCACACCTCATGAAGCAAGCTATCATACTACACAATTTGCCACCTTTTAGTGAAGGTTCTAGCTAGGCATGCCTCCTACTGATTACTGAGTAATAATAAAAGTGAGCTCTATGTTGCAATGTGATATGTTTGCAGCGATTATTGGCACGACAGCGGCAGAAAAGAATGGCTACTCAATATTACTAAGTACTGACATTTTAGATGCAATGCCACACCTGAGAATCTGCTCCAGAGTGAGGCGTCCACCATTCTCCTGCCGCATCTCCGCCTGCACAGACCCGACATAGCGATCCATCACGAAACAGAGGTGGCCACCAACCCTCACAGCACCATGGAATGTGCACACGTTCCGACACCATGTGGAGGCGCGCCTCCAGCCGCTCCACCTCCTCTTGAACAACCTCGAGCCCGTCCCCTGCAGCCAGGGCACCCCTCTTCACTGCCACCTGGTGCTTGCACCGCTTGACCCCCACCGCCACGAGACAGCGTGCCGGCCCACACCTCCTGCCCGGCAGGTCCGGGCGGGCCGCCCCGATGCGACGGGCGAGCTTGAGGTCCAGGTGCGAGGCGAGGTCGAAGGAGCTGCACCCAGGTGGCGCGGCGGCGGGCGCGGGCGCGGGGCGGCGACTGGGGCGCGCGAAGAAGTCGTCCTCATCTTCGGAGCCGTCGGAGGATGACCCCGAGTCGGAGTGGAGGAAAGACGGGGATGATGGGGATGCGGAGAGGAGCGACAGAATGGGGAAGTTCTTCCGGAGCGCAGAGACTGAGTTGCCAACGGCGGTCGGATGGCGACATCGCGGGCACGGCAGCGTGGCTCCGGGTGCTGCCGCTAGCATGCGGGAGAGGCAGGCGCGGCAGAATCCATGGCCGCAGTGGAGGAGCAGCGGCGTCCGTTCCTCCTCGTCATATCTGACGTTGCATAACGAGCAGCATGGCACGCGCATCGCGCCGGCGCCGGCGCCGACGGGTTCGGGCGGGCGCGGTGCCCTAGGGCGCGGGGCCGGAGAGGAAGCTGCTGTAAATGGGGAGGGTAGATCTGGACGGCGGGGGTCGGGGCTTTGGGGAGGGAGACGGGAGAGCAGCGTGGGAGAATTTCGGAAGGGAGAGGTAGAGGGGGTTGGTGGTGATGCGGTGGGGAGGCTCGGGAAGGACGACAAGCAAAGCGCGGCGCGTTGCCCCTTCCTGCTCCTCCCCGCTCCGCCCACCTTTTTCCTGGTTCCTGCGCTCGCAAATCGCAATGAGGGTGCGGCAGCTGCCGCCGCGTGTGTTTGGCAGTGCGGGCGACGACGACTCTCATGAGCTCGCCTTGCAGCGTTGTCGACTGCAGCTTGGCGACGGAAAAAGGACTCGCTCTAAAACAGACAACAATGCGCCGTTAATCAGTACGCGAGGCAAGTTGTAGCGATAAAATCAAATGAAAACTTGAGTCTAGTTTTTAGGGGTCGAACGTTCATGTTCCTCCTTTTTTAGTTGATGAAAAAAAATAGATGAAATGATTTCTATTTTTTCTACTTATATAGCTTAGATATGGCAATTGGGATAGTACATAACCCATTGTCATTCTCTTTCTTTTCTTTTCTTTCTCATCTTATCAATTTGGCAGTTGGCACTCGTCTATTATGCATAATCCACGTCATCTCAAAACTGCAAGGCATAGCTCTCACCGCCACTAAAGTTCGTGCTAACCCGTGGTTGAGGACTCAATTTGTGGGCAATGCCCTTCCCTACGCAAACGACTCACCCCGTGGGCCGGTATCTTCACCTTTGGCGCCACTTACCGGTAGTGCCGCGCAAGGGAACGTTATCCGTCGGGGACAAGAAACTCCATAAGCCCGCGGGGCGAGGGCTCCAAGCCCGCTCATCAACCCCTCTAGGTAGGGTGTCGATTCACGGCTAGATTGGGGAATTGACACGCGTGTTAAATCGATTGGAGCTCACGAGATGGCGTAGGGGCTGCGGCTTCCGTCGGCGGCGTCAGCCGCACCAAAGACGAGCAACTAGATGGAGGAGGGCCAGGGGGGGCGGCCGACCGGCGCGTGTGGGCTGGCAAGGCATGGTGGCCGGGGCAACAAGCGGGCCGAGTGCGGCCGAAGTCTGAGGCGGCCGGCTGTATGCGAGCCGAAAGCGATAGATATATTTTTATTACTTGCTTATCCCCAGAGATTACATGCCTCTGCATATATAGTCTGGCTAGTGGGACTTGTAATTTAAGCAATCTCTATAAGGTTTCCTTATACCACTGAATACCTTTTACAAGCATATCCTATTTATTTATTTCCTAATAAAGGTCTCCCTTATAGATGAGATATCCCTTGCACAAAAAAATTCCTAAGATAATCCTAACTTGAAGACCCGAAAGTAAACTTCGGACTCGGGAGAGGAGAGGCGGGCGGCTGACAAGGGGCGCCGCCCCCCGCGCCACAGCCTTCTCGGGCAGCCCGCCGCGTTAGGGCCCAATTAGCGCCCCGAGCTGGCCCAATACGGATCATGACATAGGGTAGAATCCTTGTGTATAAGGAAAGCTTTAAGAAGGCTCACCCAAGGAGGGCGTGTTGCGGCTTCAAACATCACGATGATCAAGTGCTAGACTACATTAGAGATGTCGGGGAATGATTGTGACATTGTCGATCCCCTTTTATACGACAAAAGGCATACTTAGCGCCACCGGTGAGAAGGAACCCAAAGCTTAGCGAGAAAGCGTTAGCATAGAATCCGAGCCCCTTTTGTAACTCATGCCCTCCTTGGTATATACAGTAAGGTCCGGGGAACAACGAACCCAAACTAGACTTAGTCAACTGTCGATGTTTGGAGACTGATAGCTCGTCACCGGGTTATCCGAGACGAGGATTGGGGCTTTGGTGTATGCAGAACTCGATGGTAAACACAGGGAGAATGATTTATACTGGTTTGGTACGCTGAATAGCGTCCTATGCCTAGTTGTGGGGAATATGTTGTGCCCTGCGCTTGGAGTTCAGACCATTGAGCTATGGATGTCTGAGGTATGACGATCTAGAGAGCTTTGCCCTCTATCATATAGTCCTGGGGACAGGAGTCCTCGTCGATTCTTTAAGTGAGAGTTTCTAGTAGGGTTACATACGGGGATCTTAGTCAAACTAGATCTTTTCCCTTGTGGGGTATCCAGGGTACTCTTTACCAACATCAACCAAGAACCCTAGGATAACACTGAACGATCTTTTGCCAATCTCTCCCTTAACTCTATTGTTGTAAGAAACACTCTGAAGATCTCTAGTTTGGTTTTGGCTAATTAGTGACACCTAAGGACTAATCTCTCAATGCTAAGTGTTTGACATGATTGGAGATTGGTCGTCTTGAAAGTTGGTGCTTGGTGATCATGGAGAATGGATCGAGGTGATCCAAAAGGGTGATCAAGCATGCAACTCGGTGGAGTTTGGGAGATCAAAGGTCCCAAGACAAAGGTATAACCATAGGGCTTTTGATTTCACACCCAAGACACCATAGAGGGTGTGGTGATTATAGGATCGATAAGCCATTACTATAAAGAGGGAAAAACTTTTTCGTACATATCGATCCTCATGTGCCTTTAGGTTCAAGTCTCATATGCATGCATTCTAACCTAAAGTGCTAACTCCGTCCTTGGTGGAAATGGTTTCCAAAATGCTAACACATGGTGTCGAGGTGTTCTTCGACGGTATACCGACAGCAACAAGAAACAAGTGGCGGAAGTCGGCTTGGAGCAAAAGGTGAAGGAACGGCAGTAGCAAACGACGGATTTTCGGCAGATTGGCGTGGATCGGACGCACCCACGGGATGCACGAATCGACGCGACGCCGCACTGACCGACGCCTCCCGGGGCGCGCCCGCCGAGCATGTTTTGGAGCTTTCGAGGGCCGACCGGGACGCGACCGACCGGATGCTTCTTCAGCCGACCGGAAGCACCGAAGCGAACGCCACCAGGACTTCCAAGGCGGGGTCCAGCCGTTTGGTTTTCGGCTTATATAGGATCGACCAACCGACCGGACTCACCGGTGAGTCCGGTCCAAGGCCCGGTCGGCCGCGTAAAGTGTGTTTTCCACCCTTTCCACCACATTTCGTGGTGTGGCCTATATATACCACCTTGGCTGCCACTTGCTCTCTCTCTGGTCATTTTGAATCACTCCTAACATCTTTGAGCAAGCAAGCAAGCCTCCCTCCTCTCTCATTCTTGATTTGAGCTTCATTCTTGAGAGAAGAGTTGATCCTAGTGCATTGCATCGAAGTTCTTGTATCTAGAGGCACTTGAGGATCGTTGTGAGGCGGTGGATTTCCCATTTCTCTTGGAGGCACCGCCCCTAGCCGGCTTGGTGAAGTGGTGGAGTTGTTGGCAAGAAGAGGTGATTGTTTCTTGGCCACCTCCCGGTTAATTTGTGAGAGGATTACGCACTCCTGTCCGGGAAGACAAAGTGCAAGGGAATACATTGCTTTCGTGCTTTGGGTACCATTAACTTGTTGAGTGGTGTGTTGAGGCTAGCAAGGGCACCGCTAAGCTCAAACACCATCCTTGTGTTAATTAAGGCACAACAGGAGAGTAGTTGCCGGGTGTACAAAGCGAACTCGGGTGAACAAATCAACTTGTTCATTGTCTTCATGTGTGGATCATCACCATCGAAAGTGATTGATTGTTCATCCTCATCCCGGTGATTGGTTGACACCCTCTACAAGGTGTATCTTGAGCTTCTCACTCTTGCTTTACTTTCCTAGTTTACTTTGTGTAGAGAGCTAGCTTTGCCTTGTGTAGTTGTTCTTGCTAGCATAAGGACCATATTAGGATTGTTCATTAGTTAGAATAGTGACATAGACCTTGAGTGGACTAGAGATCATAGAATTATTTAGTCTTGTCACTAGAAGGCTTGCTTGACCATTAGAGCTAGTGCAAAACCGCTTTACGTGTTTTATACTAATCGGTTTGTTTAGTTGAGCTTGTAGAAATTTTTATAGGCTATTCACCCCCCCTCTAGCCATCTAGGACCTTTCACACTCAACTAGCAATTCCTACACTGTTGGACGTATGGCTTGAGAGCCTAAACCAAGATATAAATTGCATGTGTGACTGGGTATTTTGAGTGTCGGGCCACAGAAGATCCACATACCGACCCCCCGAAAAAAAACTAGATGTTTATCGTAGTTCGAACCCGCGATAAGCAAACCCATCCACTCGGTTTGAGGGACATGGTCACATTAAATCTAGGCGGAATATTCCACGTCGAGGACATCCTATCCTATTGATCCTTCATCCAAACAACAGCCTCGCATATTGGCCAAAACTAGAAAACTAAATTGAAACCAAAAGAGCTGGGAAATTTCAATTTCGATTCCTACTAGAATTGAATTAACGAATAAATCAAAAGATTATGTTTGCTTTACGTGTGGTGTCTCATGTTTGATTGCTTCTTATGTGTGTTCCTATAGCTATTGTTCCCCTATCAATTTATCATCTAAAGTAAATGTTGTGTTGCCAAATTTGCGTTAGAAGTTGTATATTTTTTGTTGTCTTAACTGAAAAAGTTCAGTTAGAATCATATTAGAACCAAAATAACCGAAAACATAAATGCTCAATTTCTTGAATTTCTCAAAACTGGTCGTCTCCTATTTTCTAGGAACCTAATGAAACACTATGCTTGGATGAAAAATAAAAAAGTTTATTTCCAATCATAACTATCTTCTTTTGTTTCGCATGAAATGGAAGCCTAATAGCTAAAAAAAATGATGGTTTTGGTTTTGGATTTACTAGAGCGATCAATATATCAGCTGGATGGAAATCTAACTCTGTTCCTCATGATCTCGAATGAAATAAGGGAACTTAAGTAAGTAGATTAGATAGATATTTATAAAAAACTATCTCCTCTGTAAGGATCATCTAGAAAGGGAGTGCTTCAGTTCCATTGTCTGAAAATCTAACATAGTAGATGCTAAGTGGTGAAAATATTCATAAAGGAGCTAAATGAAATCAAAATTTTACATTCGGTTTTAAACTAGAGACGTAAGAAATAATTGGCTTTGGTAACCCGAGAGGCGATTAGTGGGTTTGATGTCACACCCCAAAGGTGTGATTGCCATCACTAAATGGGGTCAAAATGCAACTACACTACTAAGCCTTTTAATCTTTTCTAGCAAGCGTACAATGGTAACAACTAACGTAGAATTAATAAAATTTGCATACCACTATCCTATTTTTTATGGTATACTGATCTTAAATTTATTGTTTTAGTGGTATATATATATTTAACAACAGATTCTTTTTAATTGCATGGAATTTTCCTTTAGGGTTTGTTTTAGATTAGAGAAATTTTATAGGGATTTTGAAGGAATCCAATTCCTATATATTTTCTTATGTCACATGGTTTTTGAAATGGAAGAATAATGTTATCCTTTTCTATCAAAATGTTGGCTTTCCTTTGTGAAATGGAGGAAATAAAACATTTACCCTAAAACGATTAATTTGTGTACATGTAAATGCAGGAATGAACGAATACTTATTCACTATATCACTATATATATAATATAATAGAGGAATAAACACATTGTTTCCCCATCCGCCCAACTTATATACGATGATACAATATTTTTCTTACAACAAAACAACATTAAATGACTTATCGGATATAAAACCATAGACTAAACAACATGCATTTCTATAATTTTTTGTTTATTCTATCTTGTGCTAAATTATTTGTATTTTCATGTTCCAAACGTTGGGACTTGATTGGTTAGCTACCAATTTCCCATACCATTGGCAAACAAAAAGCTAGGCAGGACTTGATTGGTTAGCTACAATTTGCCATACCTTTGGCAAACAAAAAGCTTGGCAAAAAAGACTTGTCAATCAAGTCAAATGTGAGAAGTTGGTAAATTTTGGTAGCTAATCAAATACTACATCCCTTATTCTAAATTATAAGTTATTTTTTGACTTTTTTAGTACATTTATTTTGACACATATAATAATATATTTAGATGATTAGTAAAATAAATGAACCAAAAAAATTAAAATGACTTATAATTTAGAGTAGTTATTAAAATCATAATAACTCCTAAATTCTTAACATAACAAATTTTGGTAACCAACATATAAGACCCTGTGCCATACAGCATGGCAGGTATTCTCTAAAACTGGTATTCCCTTCTCACTGCCCAACTCCTCACTCTTTTTTTTTGTCTCTGCAGCATGGCGTGTTTATGAAAACACTTGCGGTAAAAGAAAAACGTTTAGGGACAACTGAGTATTCTCCTGTGGATCTAAAGCTGACAGATACAGTCAGTGCCCGTCGATCTTGGTGAACCCTATTCGAGGGTTTCTTCGGTTCGCTGTCGTGTTGGATCCCACCACACCCTTCTCCGTTCCGGTTCCCGACCAGGCCTGAGGAAAGAAGGTTCTCGGCCTCGCCGGCTCACCGTCCCCGCCGCGCCCGCCATGGACTTCTCGGAACAGGACGTCGACGTCTTTGGCGAAGACTACGACGTCCAGGACGGCGCCGAGGCCGAGGCCGACGGCGGCGGGGACTCGTCGGGCTCCTCCTCTCCGTCCTCTTCCTCGTCGTCCTCTGCCGCCGCGTCCTCCTCATCCTCAAGTGGCGGCTCAAGCCGCAGCAGCAGCGGCGGCGCTGCTGGTGAGGGCGAGGATGGCGCCGACGAGGGGACGCTGAGGAATACGATTCGTCCAACCTCATAGCCGCGGGGGGAGCCGGCGCCGCCGGCTACCGGGACGATGAGAGGGGGGAGTATGAGGACGAGGAGGTACAGGAGGAGAGAGATTTGTTCGGCTCAGACAACGAAGAGTACGTCAGAACCCCGGCGCGCAGCCAGTACCTAGTACCAGGTCCGCCTCTCGTCAATACTAAAGTTGGGTACCAATGCCCTAGAGTCAGTTTCTAGATTGAACTGCTTCTGTATTGCTATTGAATTAGCTAGGAGGCTGATACTGAATCCTGCCAAGTTTATCCAATGGTTTTGTTGTGAGTAGGTTGTTTGTATTGTGCAAGATGGGGTGCACTTTGGCATTGTACAATTTTCCACTTTAAGATGTGTGGTGAATCTTTCACTGTCCGTGATTCTTTGCTTGTTTTTTTCTCATCAACTTTCCTCAGGCGTAATGTGAGAGGTTTATTGTAGGGGCTTTTGCCTTCTGGTTATTACTAGGAGGATTCCCGCGCCTTCCTGTTAATCACTAAGAATTAGGAGATGTATATGTATGCAGGGACATGATATTATATAATATATATATCACTAAGAATTAGTGGATTGCGTGGTATGATGATGTGTACAATAAAATGCTTATGTGTCTTGCTGATATGGACATTATAGTTGCTTGTGCTAGTGGATTTTAATTGTTTGTGATTGTGCATTGCTTAGTTGGACAACTTGTATGTTGAGATATATAGCTAGCGAGGCTTTTTGCTTAGTGGATGTTAATTGTATATGATAATGCATTGCCTAATTCTTGCAGTGCTTCCTGCACACGGAACTCTAATAATCATTCTCGAGGGAGGCTTCGGAGGACGAGGTGGTAGAGGCCCACCACTTCTTCCAAGGCCAGGAGGCCATCCAGGGGAGACATAACTTTGGTTATGGGAGATTTGGGAACGGGCGTCATGTTGAAGGTTTAGTTTCAGAGATGAAGCTTAATAAGAGCGAAGAAACATTGTCTAGAAAAGCTGTTGCTTTTCAGGAGGTGTGTAGTATTATCATGTTCATTTCATCTTCTGATTGTTACTCTTCTATGTGGAGTCATGTTCTTTGTCTCTCATGCAGCCTTGTGAGATTGCATGCTTAAGCCGCATTGAGGGTGGAGAGGTGTATTTTGATGATCGCAGCTTGGTAAGACCTTGGAGTTGTTAACTGGCATTATTTCTCTTCCTTCACAGTAAATAGCTGCTAAAAATGTCTATGTAAGCTTTTCATGTTATGTTAGATGTTGTTCTAATGTCCTTTATTTTTCTAGAGGCTCTTCAAGCGTGAAATCTGTGATTACGTCGGTGCAGATCTTAATAAAGGGGTTTGAATCATTTATAGAGAAGAAAGGTACATTCTTTTTGTAACTCATGTTCTTCTCTACATCATTGATATTTACTACTCTTATTGTATTAGTTTATGAATCTGGTGCTGTCACCTCCCATTTTTTTAAAATTAATATGGTATATTGCTTAAATTGGATGGACCACTTCTTATGTCATATACATAGTAGTAACATAGAGAATACAGGTAGAAATTGTTTCAAACAGGGAAAAGGGAGGGGAAAACTCAATTCAGTCTCCTTTTGCATTCTACATATGGATCCAGAAAAGCAGTAATTCTGCTATTTGAAGTTAGTCCCTTTCTTTTTAAAAAATTGTTGCCTCTGAGGGTTTTGCTTCATGATGAATGTGGTTCAATACTTCAATTTCAGATTTGGGTTCTGAAGGATTTGGTGATCTACTCGCATGCATACGAAATTGCAACATACTTCTCCAGCATACTATACATTTTGTGGTAACATTACATTGGTGCCAATCTTGTATTTGTTACCTTACTAAATATTTCTTAGACACGGTGATAATATATATTCTTCTTGCAGACATACGCAACAATCTAAACAAGGTACCATTCATCTATTGTAAACTATGTAAAACTTCTTTTCCCCTTCCTGTTATTTGCATTTTTAGTGAATTTTCAATAAAGCATTGCTATATGGTGCTTTCAGTGCAAATTGTCTGAAGAACCACATTTTTGTATCCTACTTTTTTCCTTACATTTCTAATCACTCACTAACATAACAGTTTTGCAACTTTATATACGGTTTTATTCTGTAAGACCAATATAACAACTTATATTTTATCACCAGATATTGGCCACTGCTTACCTAAAAAGAGAACCATGGAAGATGGGCGTTCATAAAAGAAGAGGTGTTGTATATCTTGATGTTCATAAGCTCCCTGAAAGACCAAAAAGTGAAGTGGAGCGTAGGAGGTGATTTGTCTGCCCCCCGCATTATATTTTGTCCCCTTGCATGTACAGAGTAGATGATGATGGTATGGCATGTAGTGTGCTTGCTGACAGTAGAAGGTTCATTAACAAAGAAATTAGTCAAGGTTAGGGTGCATTTGGTGGGGATTCTCCAAACCGATTCTCTCCAAACACAGGAGAATCCCTACCAAACAAAAACTTGTTTTCTGAAGAGAAACAAGAGAATTCTTACAAATGATTCAAGAATTTAGAGACAATCAGAAACCTCGGTACAAAACCAGAAAAACCTGTTTCTCGGGAAACAGAATCAGTTTCTCTCATGAGTCAGGAACCATTTTCGTGAGAAACCGAATCCTTGCCTATTGCATCTTTTAGTGTATAACATATGTTGATAGATTGAGCTTTTGCACAGGTGTCTTGTGGTGATTCAGCACATGAGTAACTATGTCAACGTACATGAAACCCGAAAAAATTTGAAAATGCAAAACTGTCGCCCTGTTCCATCATAATTTCATTATTGTTTTGTTGCCATTTTTTTCCATGTGGACTTAATAACATATAGTTATTTGAAATGTTAATACTTGGCGGGAAGTTTGGAAATTTGGTGAAGATGTAAATTCGAATCTCAAACATTCATATGTTGAATACTAGTACAATCAATGTTTCATGGAAACTTTAATGATATATCTAATAATATAGTTTTCATATGGCCGATGTAGATAGTTTTAAGCCTTGTTCAGATTGTACTGCTTTTGAAAGCATGATGACATGGATTTTGTGGGCCATTTAAAAGGATGGAGTGATTTTTATAATCTGAACATTGGAGATTTGACGAGGTGGGAGATATAAAAAGATAAGGTCGTGGACTACAAAGCGGCTCATTTGCATTCTAGTTTGATAGGCCAGCTGTGTTTAAGGAACCAAATATAGACCCCTATTTATGATTTATACACACAATTGATTCCTGGTTATTTTGTCTGTTGATGTTCTGCAAAATTAGCTTAGCAGTGGCTTAATGATAATCAAGACCACAATAATACTGATGAGCCTGTATTTTCTCCCCTCTATATTCAATTCTCAGATGTTATTGGGGCTATTCTTTTGAAAACCTTGCCACTGAGTCATTCAGCGGCGATGGAAAAGGTATTGATGCAAATGTAGAGTTTTGTTCTGTAATAAAGACAAAATTGGGTGCCCATCGCATTGTCATGGGAGCTGAGATGGACTGCTGTGATTCAACTGATGATGGCAGGCGGTTCTATGTGGAGTTGAAAACAAGCAGAGAGGTTTTTCTTTTGCATGAACTGTTAAGCTCTGCTATCACTTTTTAAAAAAAAATAATAATAATAAGGTCCTTGAACTTGATGTATAACAGCTGGAGTACCATACAGTGGAAGCATATGAGAAAGAAAAGCTACTTAGATTTTGGGTAATTCATACTCTCTTTCCCCCCCTTATAAGCTACTTAGGTTTCAGGGTTTTTTTACTGCTCCTACCTTTTTCTTTGCTGTTATATTGCATAATTTGAAGTATTTCAGAACTACCTATGCATTTTATTATTCTATTCTCTTTTGCAGTGTGAAATTTTTGTTAGAAGTCTGTCCACTATGTGGTTTCAGCAACTTAGGGGCTGTTTGGTTTTGCATAAGTCATGGGACTTATTAGGTCAAAAAGTGAAATAAGTGACCTTATTTTGCCAAACAGTAGGGACTTATTAAGTCATGGGACTTATAAGTTATAAGTTGGTACAATACTACTTAAAACTTATAAGTCACCCATTTGTCCCTGACTTATAAGTCACTTGCAACCAAAAGGCATGACTTATAAGTCACTCATTTTTAGTCACCCCGACTTATGTAAAACCAAACAACCCCTTAGGTTTGTTTCAGATTTCAGAAGGTTTAACTTCTTATTATCCTTAAAATATTGACTTTCTTTATTACTTATCTAAATGTTGTAGATTCAATCATTCCTTGCTGGTGTTCCTTATGTTGTTGTGGGGTACAGGTATTATTCACCTTTTGATCATGTTCTCCTCTACGTTATGTACTAAACTTTGTTACTTGCAATTTTGCAAACTCATCTGACTGATGAAGTTAAATCTTGTTGATATGATTATATATGCAAAATCTTTTTGCTAATTGTAACATTGGGCCTTGATACCTCTCTGTTTATGTTAGATACATTATTAATTAATGTGACATTTCATACTGATCTGTGTGGTGGTCTTATACAAGTAATTGCTATAGGGTACTATCATTATTTTTTGTTTCTGTTGCTATGAATTACCTTTTTGTTGTACGTGTAACACATTGTTTCCTATAAGACCGTAAGACTGAATTCCTTGCCTACCCTGAGTTTTCAACCACATGAATTCTAATGCTACCACATGTATGTAATGCTTCCGATGAAATATTTACATTGGTTGTGGTGTTTTCATACTAGTTTAAACTATTCCAACTTCTGCTCTGCACTCTTTTTGGCCTGTAGGAATGATGCTGGCATACTTGTACGAACTGAAAGACTAAGAACCAAAGATATTACACAAAAGGTGAAGGCAAAGAACTACTGGCAGGTACTTCAAACAATTTTCCAACTATTTATCAGCAGTGCAAGAATCTAGCAAGGCTGAGCTAATTTGTGAAGCATCTCATGTATAAAAGGGAAAGTAATGTACACTTTTTTTTGGTAGATACACTACCTATTTAAACACTTCAAAATGAGGTGACATTTTTTTTGTGGAAAGTTGAGAATCAAGGATTTCCTCCAAATTTATTTTAATTAAATAGAAATTTGCAGTTACTTTCATGGAATACCTGTAACGATTTCTCTGTGCTTTAGGGTGGTGTTTGCCTGGCCTTTGCCGATGAGGTCTTATGCTGGTTGTATGGGACTGTCAAAGAGAGTAAGAATTTATTCACCTCCAAGTAGTTGCATTTTAACTTGGCAACCTTTGGATTTTTGTTCGTATATTCATAATGTTTCACGAGCATTTTCACTCATGTTATTGTTTATCCCTTGTATTCCAGATGAAGACTATGTTCTTCAATTTGTACATCCATTTAACCGCCTGGAACTTCTACGAGCCCAGTCTCCCTGTCCCGAACCCATAACGATGCATGTGCAGCAGCTCTCAGGTGCAGCAGAGTAGATGCCCAGTCCCCTGCCCCGAAGACATTTCGATGCATGTGCAGCATCTCTCAGGTGCAGCAGAGTAGATTCTAGCAGTGACCTCGCCGGGGACTACTTGCCTTGGAGAAAGATCCACAGGTGGCAGCAGCACTGAACAGTGGTTGATCTGACAAATTACACAACCCCAAATACAAAGAGGATGTGCTGATGCATCAAGAGCTAATGAGATCGGTCACTGGGTTTAGGTACTCGAGTGGCCAAAGAGATTTTGAATCCATCAAACATGTATTTTGATTGTAACATTATTATATCATAAACTATACGGACAGACCTAATAGTGCTGTGCTACTAGTTTGTGCCATAAATCCTGTAAACTTAAACAAGGGATGAGGGCTCGTTTGGAACAAAGGGTTTTAAAGGAATTTCATAGGAATCGAATTCCTCCATTTCATGACGTCACAGGGTGTTTTGGAACAGAGGATTGCATATTTCCTTTCCAGAGGAAAGGCTTGCCTTCCTTTGAAAAAATGCGGGGAAATAAAACATCCGGTCTCACCCCTTGTTTTTCATTTCCTTCACAGTCCAAGGTTGCCCGTCTTTGCATTACTTGTTTGGAAGTACTAGTTTATTAGCATTGGCCAATGGCTGGCATGGAGCAAGCCTGCTGTTTGCATGTTGATAAGCATTAGCGTGTCATGTGTGTTTATTTCCTATGCTATTACTGTGTTGCAAATTCCTGCGTTCCAAACACCTTACATCATGTTCCGTTTTTTTTTTTCCCTGTGTTTTTCCATTCCTACGTTTTCTCACAACAACTACATCATATTCCTCGCATTTTTTTCCTTTCCTCTGTTTTCAGATTCTGTGTTCCAAAGCGGGCCCTGAATGTTATTAAACATCCAAATTGTCAGTCTTTGTAAGTCATAATATGTAAACAGAACATTTCGTACGCTAGAGTTTTAAAATAGCAAATTTCATTAATGACGATTGGAGTGTGAGTGTCATGGCTGCTGATGGTTTTATGCTGGGTTTTCTTTTGGCCCGGTCGAGTACTTGCTAGAGTTGTCCGGTCGAGTAGGGTCCGATCCTTTTCACTAGCAGTCTAGCGTACTCCTCCATCCCTTTTTTCTGGCCGCTTTGAGAGGCAGGCACGGGTATTAAGACGGAGGTTAAAAACTGAAACGCCCCTAGATACAATGTCGAGATTGCGGTGTTGAAATGACGTGCTATTAATGCTCGTCACCTCCACTCAGACTTCTTACTATAAAACAATTGAGATTCGATGGCAGCCAAATTTTTTACACCACAAATCGACATGCAGTGGGTAGGTTTTCTTTTTCTTTTATTAGGCTCGAATTTTGTGTGGCTGAGAATGGGAGGGGACAAGACTGGTGGACTAAAATTTCAGTCTTTGGCCTGCTTTGGCGATCGTCACTGCATGGCCACTGACCTCTTGCCCAAAGATAAGCCGACAACAAATTAGGGACATAACACTGTAGTTTTCGGTGACCACAAATTAGGGATGGAGGGAGTACTCCTCTAGCCAAATATATAAATATATAAAAATTATTATTATAGTTGGAAGAAGAATCCTTAGAATTTGTCAAGTAAAGTCAGAAGAAGAATCTATTTCACATCTCCAACCCTATCAATTTGAGAGACTTATATGTGATAATGTGAACTTTGAAAAGTAGTGAAATTTCAAATTCAAGCAAAAATAGCCTAATTTCTGAAGTAGATTTCAATCGTTTCAAAAGGAAAGGATCTAAACGAGCTCAAGCTCAGAAGCAGACCTAAATTTGTAAGTACAAGATGGTTGAACAAAGAAAGATGTATATATATATATATATATATATATATATATATATATAGAACTATATACTATATAATGTTGAGGACCTCTTTTCCCTATCTTTAATTGAAGAAGACAGAGCTCCTACTATTCCTTTTAAAAAATATATAATGCTGAAGAAATTGCATTCCTTTCTGACACTGTGCACCAAATACTTTGCTATGCTTGCGAGTTGCGATATGGAAACATTGCAAAATTTTCGGGGGATATTCTTACCATACGAACCAAAAGGGTGTATAGGAGTACGATATGGTCATAATACGAGCGTGGTGAACAGACCGAGATCATACGACATACGAGCAACCAATCACGCTGTTCACGCGAAACTACTCTTTCTCTCATTCGTTTCAAGTCTGTTTCTGAATGTTTTTGGCTAGAGAGGAGCTACAGTCTCGCTTCCTGTCCCAAGAACGGAGATCTCGCTTCTCGCACGCACGCGCACAGGCACAGCAGGTCAATGCTCTACACGCCTTGCCACCTTGTCCGATCTGCAGCAAGGCAAGCAAGCCCAGCCGCCTGCCTGAAAGTGCTCTCAGATCAGAATCCTCTCCCCTCTCTTCGTGAGCCAGCAGGGAAGAAGGAAGGGAGCAGCACCGCGGGTAGGATGGGGGTAGGCGAGTGCAAGAGCAACGACTACGGCGCCGCCGCATACTGGGACGCCCGATACTCCTCCGGCTCCCCAGCTTCCGCCGCCGCCGGCTCTGGGTTCTTCGACTGGTACCAGACGTACCCGGCGCTGCGGTCGCTCCCTCCTCGCCCGCGTCCCGGCCTCCTCCCCGCGTCCTCATGCTCGGCTGCGGCAACTCCCGTACGTCTGTCTCCCTTCACTCACACTACTCACAAGCTGCTGTTATTAGCTACTACTACTACGTTTCTCATGCTTTCACGGCTTTGCTAGCTAGAGCATGCAGCTTGGTGTTGCAGATTTGCAGTTCCCCACACCGGGTCGTGAAATATCCGGCTGCTCTGAGACCGAACTAATTTGAATTGCGTTTCAAACTGACAGTTATAGACATGCACGCCTTTTAGATTCACCTATTAATTTCAATGCTTATTTGTAGGCAGTTCACTACTCCCTTGACACCCCTTCTTCCATGATTTTTTTCTGAAGAAAATGAATTTTATTTATTTATTCATGTTGGCTGGCTCTATCCCGCATTGCTCGCTATGGTAAGCAATGTGGGCTTAAAATGTTGATCACACTGTTATTCTGTAATTTGGCCGCCGAAGATTATTATTTTGCTATTACGTGCACGGGCAACCAACTTCGTGACGCTACTGATACTGTTCTTGTCTTGATTTGGTCAGTTTTGTCAGAGGATATGGCGAAGGATGGTTACGAGGACATTGTAAACATAGACATTTCATCTGTGGTCATCGAGCAGATGAGAGAGAAACACAAGGAGACCACACAGCTAAAATGTAGTGTTTACTGATAGTTTCACTTTCATCTTCATAACTTTAAGGCCTCTATGTTAATTTGTTGACTTGGTTTCTTATGATTTAAGATATGCAGATGGATGTTAGGGACATGGGTTTCTTTGGCGATGGATCATTTGATTGTGTCCTCGATAAAGGTAAATTATTGGCATCACATTTACTCCAAAGCCATTAAACTGAAATTGTTTCATCACTTTAGTGCTCAATTGAAATTGAAATCTTTTTTATGAATGTCATACAAATCAATCCATTTTGTGCTACTTCATTTATGGGTTAGTTTGTTCAACCTCTCTTTAGGAACCCTGGATGCTATGATGGTAAGCACTATCTACCAAGTGAAATACATATCAGCTTTCTGATTAGGCATGTGTTGAGATCGGTATTGCTATAATTTTCCAGTGTGCTGATGATGCTCCTCATGCGCTTCCAAAATGCTAGCAGAAGTGACAAGGTTTAAGAAGTTTTCTTCACTCTTTGCTTATCAAATAATCCAGACTGATGCACCAGTTTTCCTAAATTTATGTATACTGTATATATTCGCGCAGGCTTCTGATGCCGCATGGAATCTACTTATTGGTACATCATCTGAGTTCAAAAAACACTCTGTTCCTGAATCCTAATGAGATTATTATATAAAGAGAGATTGTCTTCTGGCAGATAACATATGGTGCTCCTAAGGAACGGGTCCCACTTCTGTACCAGTCCGGATGCAGCTGGAGTATATCACTCTACATCATGCGTAAGTTTGAAACACTCTCCCTTCCGTCAGAGCATTGTGCCCTAGTCTGTTGTTTCTTACTACCTGTGCTCTGTTATGGCTAGTAACATCGGATCCTTATTTTTGATAATTCTCTTCTCTAAATGATAAATTTAAGTGAATATTCTTTTCATTCGCTTCTATTCGTATCCGTAATAAACTCAAAGGGTCTATTGTAGCTTTAAAGCAAATGGATACCTTAAAGTTGTATTGCACAGACTTGACATCAGATCTATTCTTTTTTTGTTCACAGCCACACCTGAATACCAACTGAGAATGAGTAAAGGTACTCCACAGCCTATCATGGAGGAAGTTGCACTCACAGACGATGGTCATCTACCGCCTGACTATGTTCTCAAAGATCAGAGTCGCATTTCATTTATGTTTGTCACAAGTTGGCAGAGAAAGGGGCAAATTGCAGAGATACTGATCCAGAGGAAACAGAAAATGCAAAAATTAATCCATTTCCATCTTTAGCTTTCATTTTGTTTACTGCTTGGGAGAGTTCATTGTTGTATTGTCGTAGTTGGAGCTCGTGATTTGTGTCATGTCTCATGTGTTACCCTTCGTATGAATAATGCATTACACCCTTCTGCTTGCATGACAGCGATCAGTTCATACTTATAGGGTGTTTTGTTTGAGAAATGAGTTATTTATCATATTTTCATTTCTCGCTTTTTTGTTTGGTTGTAGAATAAATGCGTTGATCTAACAATTAATACTAGTTTTATGAATCTCGTTATTTCATCAAATTTGAGAAATGAATTCACGATGTGTCACCTTATTTAGAATTGAGTAATTCCTTAAACCAAACACTCTATTACCACCTGTTCTTAGAATTTGGAGATTTGAAATCGTGCATGTGCTTCTATCTGCTCAAGCTGAATTATGTTTATTATTACTCTCACTTCTTAGTGCCCTCGCATGATTTGGCACATGGTGCCTATGATGAGCTTAGTTAGCCTTTGTTTGGATGCACATGTATTTGTCTCAAATCATAATATGTTGGAGTGGAACCTAGTTCAAATACACTCTCGGTCTACTTCAACATGTGGGGATTGATACAAATACACAGGTGATTAATCGGTTTTAAATTTTGACCTCATCTGAGTATTTCAGTAGGAGCTCCATGTATCCAACGCGCATAGCATGATGTAGTTTTTACTGACCAAGAACATGACAACTCACGTGCAATTTCATATCCACGAATGTCATCGTGCTCATCCAAATAGTTAGGGGATGTTTGGTTGCATGTGTCTTGTTGGTCCTGGCTTGGATGGATCCGTATAATCTGAGAAAGAAGTGTTTAGTTGCCAGCAAAAAGTGGATACAACCTTCGTACAAAAAATATGCCCTCATACTAACGCGAGGATACACTTAAAATAAGCTTTAGTGGCCATCCTGGCTGCGTGGATATAGTGTATCTTATGCGGTTCCGCGTGTCGGCGTTCACTAGTTCAACGGCCATGAGTGACTCGGTGTCAGCCCTCCCACTTGCCGGGGCGACACGGACGGCCCGTCCCACCCCCACCGCCGGCCGCCAAACGAAACCTCTCCCCCTCTTTCTCTCTTGCCGCCGCCCTCGAGAGGCTAGCCGAGGTACTGCGGCGGCAAAGAAGGCGCGCGTGGGCGAGGCCTTCCACCAACGACGCCCACGAGCCCCCTCCAGCGCTTCGGCGCACCGACCCAGCGCCGAGGTGCGCGATCGCAGGAAGGACCCCGACTACTCTGGATTCGAGCCCTCCAGGGCGGACTGCAGGCGCCGGGACGTGGCGGCGGGTTTGAGCGGCGCTAGCGGCCGATCCTCCCGATCCGCCTACCTCCACAGGCAGCGCTCCACCTGCGCTAGCCCGGCACCGGCGTGCGACGCGCCGAGGAGAGATCCAAAGCGCTCACTCGGCTTCGAGGCCCGGCGACCGCGAGCCCCTCTCGCTGAGCGTGGGTGGTACTCGCGGCCCGCAGGGCAGCGCAGCGCGTAGATCCAAAGCGTGGCCGGTGCGCCGATCCGGCGGATCTGGGAGCTCCGTGCGGCGGGCGGGTTCACCGGGCCGCATGGCGCCTCTCCTGCGATGCGCCCCCTCACCGCCAGCTCGCCGCTTCGCAAGCGAGGCGCCGCGTGGTGCGAGAGAGGTCAGGCGCGCGGCAGGATCCGGGCCCCCATGCGCGGATCACGGGGCGCCGGCGGCGACTTCAACTTGAGCGGCAGCTTTGCGAGCGATGCGACCATTCGCTCGCTAGCTCTCACGCCCATCTGCACGCTTTCGCCCTCACCCCTCTCCAACTTCTGACGGCCCAACGGCTCACTGCGCAGCTGATCAGCTCATGGCTGTCGGGTAGTGGCGGAGTCGGCGTGGCTGTGCACCCTCCCATCCGCGCACTACCTTCCGGCATGTCCGGCCGGCGCGCGGCAGCGGGATCCCTAGATCGGCGCTAGGCCCCCGCCCTCGCTTACATTTCCTCACGTTGATGCACCGCCGCCACCACTCCGCCGTGGCCGGGTGGCTATGAGCCCATGAACGGCCCGTGACCTCATGTGGTCGATGTCGCAACTCTGTTCTTTTGGCGGGTCTTTGTTGATTCGCCTTCGCGTTCTGGGGGTGGCGGAGTGGCTCGGGCCGCTGGCAAGAACGGTGAAAATCCTCCCTCGAAGTTCCCTTTCTGTCGCACGACGATGGCGCAGTTGTGTATCATCTACCTCCTGGAGGCGCTATCGGCTTCTTCGCTGAGAGCAGGATGAAAAAGTCCTATTTGTGTGTTTTCCAACATTGTTGGCGCTCTGTGGATGTCAATTCGCTTTGAAGGCATTGTTGGAGCATCGTTGCAGTCGCCGCCACTACCTTTGGCTGGAGTTCGCCACGTGTTGGGGGGAAGGTGGAAGTTTTGCCGCCAATAAATGCTTAGGCCCCTCTCTCAAGACACGCGTCGCTTAAGAGCGTGATGGCCCCAGCCGCGGGCACGTGGCGTTGATGATTTGTAGCATAGGCCCCTCTCTCGAGTGTGTTGGCCCCTCAAGAATGCTTTTGAGATAATTAGGCCAATCAATCTGGGCAACAAACTTCAATTTTTATTTATTAGGTGTCAAGTCGGGCATTGATAGCACTATATGAATATTTGATACACGCCCTTTCAACGATTGTGTCTATAAACAATCTCCTTTCTTAATATAAATATACACAATTTTTTTAAGCAGCAGACTGTATCTATTCTTATAGCCAATCAAACAACATATATTAGTTTTTTTGTTGTCATCTGCTCAAACAACCCCACCAAACACTTTCTTTCAGGAAATATTGATTCCATTTATACCCTGCATCACTGATCCAGGATATACGATGCAACATTCATCCACAGACCAAACACACCCTAAGAATCTATAATCGCCTTACCCACTAAGCAAATAAAAGCTAAGGGTATGTTTAATTGTTTTTTGGTTGCCAAAAGTTTTTGTAAGGTGTTTAGACACATGGCTACATTTTTGCCATCGAGGGATATTTTTTTGGCAAAATAGAAACTTTGGGTCTCTAGAGTCCAAAAACGCCAAAATTTTGGACCCAAAGTTTTTGCTGTTTTTTCATGGTGTTTAGATGCATTTGACAAAACATGGAATAAAATGTTAAAAACTTTTGGCAAAAGAGGGAATTAAGAGTAACCCAACAGTGCCCAAAAACTCTTTACGATCTGATTTTATTAACAATTCCTAAAATAGCTCTCAATCTATTGGCTCTTGCAAAACTCCTCCTCCCTTTTTAGCACAACTCGAAACACTCCTATCCGCTCGCCATTAGCCCTTCGAGGGAAGTCGAAGAGCGACAATGCAGCTTGGACACCATGGTCCCCGCCTTCCCTAGCTGGAGATGATCCGCATCCGAGGCCATCGGGGACGCAGGGCGGTGGCATCATGAAGGGTCCCAAGAACTTCCATCGAAAGCAACGATGTAGACTGATCGATGATCCTTTTGTGATTGAATGAACATTTTTTGACCCCTTTCGCCGCTCGGGTACAACTATAACATCCGTTCATACCACCTACCCTACACGCGCCGCTAATCCCCCACACACACTATATAATGCACAAAACAAAACCTACGACTACAACGTCCTTTGCAGAGATCACCGGAAAAACTCTCGAGATGACGGCTATGTCATAATCCCCTTGTCGCCCATGTGTGTGAGAGGCTACACATTTGGGCTTTCTTGTTCGATTGGAAAATCATGAGTCCAGCGTAGCTCGAACCCGTGACCGGTGGCCTCCCTCACGGGGAGTGCTCACCACCGAGCCACGCCGGTCTCGATTGAATGAACATGTATTTACATGCACGTACGTGAAGTGAGGTGAGCCACGAACAAATCATGGCGCGTCTTCGGGGATGGGGAAGACGCGATACGACAATTGTCTGCCATTGCCGATTGAAGCTACTGCTGAGATGATTACAAAAGCGAACAAATGAGATGATCACAATACAAGCAGCTGAGATGCTCATCTTGCAAGATCCATGAGGGGCGATGGCGCCCAACGAAACCACGACAAATATGTCCTAATTTTTCGTTTTGGAATGAATAATTAGAAACTATTGGAGATGGATATTTTTTGCTTCTCAGTATATTTTAGGAGTTCCAAACACCATGATATAGGAAAAAATCGGACACGGTTGGAGTTGCTCTTAAAGATTCTCTAAAAATATATATAATAATGATAGATGATGTACCATTTCATTCGAAAATATGATAATCTTTTATCTAGACGCTCACTACTGTCTATGCACATATTTGATTCTCCATTTAGTTAGAATCCTTCGACCAATTGTTGACCCATTTTATAATTATATAAATAAAAATACAATAGAAACGCACGATTCCTACAAAATATATTATCCTAGCCTCTATTCGGTTTAGAAAAATCAAGTGGGTCCCAACGGTCAGGGGGCTGCGCGAAGAACCGGTCCAATGGGCAACGGAACCTCACACTGCCCAGAAGGCCGTCGAACGGTCGAAACTACTCGTAAGTCGTAACAAGCGAGAGAAAAAAAACCAGACCTAGAGAGAGCCGGAATCAATAAAGTGAACGTAAAACCAAAATCAATTCATCCATCATCCCCGGTGCCCCCCCAACGCCGAACGCCAGTGCTGCCGAGAAGCCGGACCACAGCTCGCGCCGCCCGCCGCACCCGACCCGCCTCGCCCAGGCGTGCGCTCCCTTTCTCCCGCGCCGTCGCCCCGCTCGGACGCGCCGCCCCTCCGGACGCGCCCCGCCCTCTCTCGGGTGCGAGGCGGAGCTGCCTGGGGACCCGCTCCCCATGGCGAGCGCCGGCAACAGCGGCAGCGGGGACGACGATTCAGGAGTGGAAGCTCCTGGCGGATCGCTACCAGAAGGGGGAGGTCCTCGGCGAGGGCACGTACGGAGTCGTCTTCAAGGCCATCGACAAAGGTCTCCTTCCCACACCAATCTCTTACTAAACCCTCCTCCCTTTCTGATCTGCGGCGGCCACCACTCGAGAATTAAAGCTTGGCTGGTCCGATCCATCCGGCTTCAAGCGCGTGACCAGGTGCTCGCGGGATTTAGCTTTAGGTTTAGAGGGTTTTGCACGGCGTAGCTCGTGAATTGGCTTCATTGAGTGGTTGGGGCTTCGCTCTGTGTGGGTTCACTCGGACTCGGTTAGTTCTACTGCGATTCGCTGTGATGAGAATAAATTTGGTGATTTTGTGTTGGTTTGTTTAGCTGTCTGTCGATGGACTCAGTGTAGAGACAGTAAGATGTGAAAGGTTCAGATGCAGTTCTTACTGGTCTTTAACACGTGCAAGTGGTGTTGTCACCGTTGATTCTTTTCTCAGTGAAGTATATGTGGCTGTGATAGTGTAACCACAGTTTAGTCTTCTAGCTGGTCTTAATGCTCACTCATGTTTTTTTATCCCTCCATTCCAAATTATAAGATGTTTGGCTTTTCTAGATACATATCTTTTTGCTATGACCTTAGATATACACTATGTCTAGATACATACGCACATAAAGGTCTTTGGTCTAAAAAATTTCTAGGTACATAATATAAACAAAAACCTAGATAACTCAATATGGCTTATAATTTGGAACAGAGGGAGTAGTAGTTTTTCATTGTGATTGACCTGTTTTGTTCATGAGTTGCTGGATTCTGTTCCTTTTCAGACTGGAAATACGGGGTTGCAATAAAAAGAGAATCAGGATAGGGAAGGATAAGAAGGAAGGTGTCAACTTCACGCAGAGGGAAATTAAACTACTTAAGGAGCTGAAAGATCTAACATTATAGAGCTGATTGAATGTTTCCCTTACAATGAAAATTTGCACCTTGTATTTGAGTTTATGGAGACTGATCTGGAAGCTCTCATAAAGATAAGAACATATATACTATTCTCAGCTGACATAAAATCATATGTCCAGATGATGTTAAAAGGTCTAGCATTCTGCCATAAGAAATGGGTGCTACACAGGTACCTACTATACTTCTTGCTAATCATCTCTATTGAAAAACATCAGTTGATAAGCTGTGCTGCAGGGATATGAAACCGAATAATTTACTCATTGGTGCCGATGGGCAGCTCAAGCTTGCTGACGGCGATCAAGCCGTGTGTTTGGGAGTCCTGGAAGGAACTTCACTCATCAGGTGTTTTATTATAGACTTATGTATATATATGCATTTAGTTAATTGTTCCCAGAACTTATAAAGCTGGTTGCAGAAGCTTGGGTTCACTTACAGCACCGTTTTGTACCGTATATTTCTTGATGCAGTATTCTAGTAATCTGGACATTAGATAAATGGCTTTACAATTTTCCTTTTTTACCAAAAGAAAGTTCATGGCATGTGCATGCCGAAATTTGTTGATGCTATGCAATTTCCTTGAAGAACAGTGATCATTCAAACTGTATCCAGTTAGTAAGTTTTTAGTTTTTTGTACTTTTAGTGTAATCTATTTTTTGAGCTTTATTAGTAGCCTTTTAAGGAAATTGTCTGATAATACAAACGTATCAGTTAGTAAGTTTTTTGTTCTTTTTTGTACTTTTGTTTAGTGTAATCTATTTTTGAGCTTTTTATTATAACCCTTTTGCTAGAAATTTGTCTGCTAATACAAACGACAATATCTTAAGCCACCAAAGTATCTGCAACTGCTGACTTTCTTAAATAGTGAAAACTGCTTTAGTCTTGTGCGGAACAAAACATATACATGAGGAAGATCTTAGTATTTCCAGGATATACCAGGAACATCCTACTTCATCTACAAGCTTTTGGATTCTTTTTCCTTGCAGGACACAACTAGAAAAATGTTGTTTTTTTTATTTGGAAAAGCTGCTTCAACTAGTCAACTTTTTCTGATTAGATGCTAATGTATTATCTATTTGTGAAAGATATCATTTTTCAATCATACTACCATCACTGGTTTTCATCTCAGCATTAGACCTGGAAGTTCTGCTAATCATAGTTCCTATTTAGAATATTTATGCAGTCAAAGGCCAGCTCTAGTTCTCTATGTTACCAGTTATTTAGCATTTTTTCTTGTATTTCATTCTTTTATTAACTAGACTAGATTTATTTTGTCCCAGTGGCAGGCATGTGACTTTAATTGTTTTTTTACATGTAGGTCTTTTTGGCGTTGGTACGGGCACCAGAATTATTTGGCTCGAAGCAGTATGGATCTGGGGTGGATATTTGGGCTGCTGGATGTATTTTTGCTGAACTGCTTATTCAAGAGCAACTTCCTCCAGGTTAAGAACCTCTTAATTTTTTTCAATGGAATTCACTCTGCTCCATTTAAGACTTTGCTCTTCTTCCTCTAAGTTAATGTCCATGGCTAAGTCTCTGTTCATTGATGATGCACTAACTATATGTGTTAACTAGATTTGTACATCGGCTGTCATTTTTCAGCAGGACCAGACTATTTTTGTATGGAAAACTGTCTGTTCCAGCTAGTGAAAGGACTGATGCTGCAACCAGCCTGCTTTTGAACTTCTAAATAATAAAATTACTAGACCACTGTAGTTGCCTCTGTGATGCAGATCAAAACTCGACCACAGGTTGTGTAAAATGATTTTTTAATTTCACCTAGCCACTAATTCCTAGCTTTTTTGTTTTACAGTTAGATGTGCCAACAGAAACGAAATTTAAGTAACCCACACTTTATATTGTATTAAATCCGGAATCTAATTTTGGAGTGAGCTGAAGAATGAGCTGGGGCGAAAAAGCTAGAAGGTCTTGGGTTGTTCAGACTAGGTCCTTCTGTTAAAGATTAGTGTTGTGATTGACTTTATGTGCTTTATTCTGAGTTTATTATGTCGCCTCACTCATATTTGGTCCCCCGTATGAGTGAGGATCCTGTTGGGGACCCCCCCCTTTTTTTTTTTTTCTTTTATCTATATGCAACAATGAAACTCAGCTCTCCTGTGTTTTCAAACAAAAAAACTATGTACATACATTATGTTTTGGGGTTACAATTCTCTACAAACTTTCATATGATGATCAAAACTCTGACCACAGGTTGTGTAAATCGGATTTAATTTGACCCAGCCACTAATTCCCTAGCATTTTTTTGGCTAGATGTGCCAACAGAAACAAATGTAGGAACCCACACTTCACGTGTATTAAATCTAATCTAATTTTGCCTACTCACTATGTACATACATTATGTTTTGGGGTTACAATTGTTCACACAAACTTCCATAATAATATTTTTGTTTTGGCATTTTTTGAGCGCCACTAGAACCTAGTGAGGGTTCTTGTTTCAGCTGGTGAATGACTGGTAATTTCTTAACTTGGTTGAGAAAGAAGGTCTGCACTAGCTAAACTCAACATAAAATTCTACTTCCTGTACTATTTTTAGATATTTGAACAAGATAACAAAGCTTCTATTCCAAAGCAAGTTAGGGGTAGTCTAGGAGGTGAACTCAACAGAGAGAAAAAATGTGTAAGAGCAAAAGGAAAAGGAGTTCCTAGCAATAGTAATGAGAGGAGAAATCAGTAGCCTAGTATTGGTTCTGGCATGTGGATTGATTTCCATGCATTTCTATCTGTGGCCACTGTGTTAACCATCAGAAGCTAAAAGCAAATTCTTTATGGATTTGTGCTTTCTTGAAAATCTCTATTAGTTTCTTGTTTCTTCCTTTTAGCATTTGAACAAAATATGTTACCTGAAAGGGTTGGTATTGCAAAGATTTATCAAGGTTATCACTGAGACCATTTTTTCATTGTATTTGCATTTTCCATGTTGTCTGGAAGGTGAAATTATTTTCATGATGATGATGGGAGGCCTTAGTGTCACTGCCATGTAGTGGATCTACTTTAAGAGCTTGCAAAACTCTTTTATGGGAGAACTAATGCATTCCTGTTTTTGTTATGTTATGATAGAGCTCTAGCCTAACACCATATAAATTACTTGGGAGTTGTTTTATTGCTCTCTGTTTTCTTTGTTCTCATTCTTGTACTTGGTTGTGCATGCTTGCAGGATTTTTTTGGGGCAGCATCTAAGAGTAAAATACCCAACTTGTTTAAATGAAATAGAAAAGAAAGCAGTTGAAGTGTTGTTTTTAGTTACGAAAATTCTTCAGGAATTCTACTGTTGAATATCAAGTTTTTACTTGCTTACATATAGTTTAAATTTCGTGGCATTGAGAAGAAATGGCCAGGATAGTTATTAACCCAGCTGTGGCCTGTAGAAATGCCCAATCCCTCTGGAAAAGCTCACGTGAGGGAGAGGAGGCCTTCTGGCCAGCATCATCTAAGAGTAAAATACCTAACTTGTTTAAGTGAAAAGAAAAAGAAAAGAAAGCAATTGAAGTGCTGTTTTAGTTAGTGAAAATCTTCAGGAATTCTACCATTGAAAATCAAGTTTTACTTGCTTACTGGTTATCATTTTGCATGTAGTTTAAATTTCGTGGACAATATGTCATTGAGGAAGAAATGACCAAGCATTTATTAACCTAGCTGTGGGCCTGTAGCATGTAAAAATGTCCAATCCTCAATTGTCTATGGAAAGCCCACGTGAGGGGTGAGAGAAGGCCTTCTGCCACGTGCTTTCGGTGACTCGCGAAGAGGAGAGGGGTGGGGATGGAGGGTTGTTGGGACAGCGGTGCCCGTGTAGTTCAAAGGGAGCGATGCGGGTCTTGTATACAGTTCAAAGAATTTTCAAAATGATCCATATATCTACAAGAAGATTGTGCAAAATATCTGTTTGTGCATTTAAAAATAAAGATACATATATGTTTATCTTTTGCGCAACAAATATTATTTCTGTTCTCTTATTAAAAACATGCCCTATGCTCATTTGGAAGATATACCTGTTTCAGCATGGTAATGTTTTTTTACAGAATCTCTTGAAGTTTACAAGTAAAAGTTACAAATATGTGTGTATCTCCACAGGTGGTGTAGGTAACCCATGTCCTTTTATGGGTTTAGTTTTTGTCCAAGTTCATAAGTTGTTTATTTTAATTTAGAGTAGGTAGTTCAATTTTCTTTAAGTAAACCCTAAGCTGATGATATGGTCTGGTGAAAAAAAACCTTCATTCTTATGAGGGAAAGTGATCTTGTTGCACCGTTCATGTGAACTTGTCACTTTTATGCTGCTTTTTGGGTGCAAAATTGCAGCAGATTGATTTTTTTTCCTTAGATTTATCTGTCTCCATTATATTAGCCTTTTTTTTAAAAATATAGCATTTTCAGTGGATGTGTTTCTTGTAACTAAAAATATTGTAACCTAAAACTTCCCTTGTATAGAATATGTAGAAGGCCAGTAAATGTTCTAAGTTAAGCTACCACTTGACTTGGATTAGGGATACTTGTTGTTATTCTTATTAATGACTGTATTTCCTGGAACACACATTGCTATATCAAGATCTTTTTGCCGTTTTTTTAATTTATTTTTTATTTTTTGCATGTGTGCCACTAGACACTAACTGATTTGCAAGGAGGGCTTTTAGGCGTGCATAGGAAATAAGTGTAGATGATTTCATTTCTTTTGAAATTTTTGGCAGTAATGGCTTTTTACTGGGTGATCTAGCAAAAGTTTAAACTGGCTGAAACTTCTCACTTTTGTTTGAATTCAATAATACTGTAGAATTTAAACAGAGTACAAAATAACATAGATACATAATATACAGTTCTGCTCACCTTGTCCTGGTCTGGTCCCTGGTTAAGGTGAATTGTTTTTTCTCAGATTTGTTTGGATTGACATGGTTCTCACATTTGGAAATGGGAAAATTATATATTATTCTGTTCAGGAGATGTAAGATATTAGAACCAGTATGACCTCAAAGTATAGGGGCCTGATGCATGCCTCTCCACCGATGAGGTTTGCACTTATAGGGTTTTATTTCTCTTTATTCTTGCATCAAGAGAGATTTAAATTGAACAATGATTTAAACAATTTGAATTAGAAACAAAATTGGTAGGCAAGCATTGCTGATGCCCAGCAGTTACTTTTACTAAACTGTAGAAATAGCACTACAGAGAACCATTTGGTTTTCTTGTTGAGCAGTGTATATTATTGCCTGAATTTTGGGATTGGGGAAACTATATTATAATTCAGTGGGTGGCAATTCCTTTATCACGACAATTTCAAACAGCTTTGATAAAGGGACACCTGAGTCACAAAAAGTTATTTTTGCAGGGTACTAGTGACATGGATCAACTTGGGAAGATCTTAGCATGGGACCCCAAACCTTCTCAATGGCCTGACATGGCTTATCTTCTGATTATGTGGAATACCAATATGTTTGCTGCACCTCCCACTACGTACATTGTTTCCAATGGCGCGTGATGATGCTTTGGATCTTCTGTCAAAAATGCTTACATATGATCCAAAAGCAAGAATCAGTGCTCAGCCAGGCTCTAGAACACAGGTGCAATGATATGACTGATTGGAAACTCTGTTCCGTTCTCTTGCTTGAATGGCTACGACAAATGTTTATGTTTGGTTTTAGGTATTTTTCATCGTTACCTGCTCCCAACAAGACCATCACAGCTTCCAGGCCACGGAAGAAAGGAGATCATGTGAATAACAAGATACCTGATCTGAACCTGCAGGATGGCCCTGTGCTCTCCCCGCCAAGAAAGTTGCGTGGTGACTGGCGCATGAAGGGGATGGAAGGTATGCATAGGGCAGATAGAGTGGACGACATGCCCGGTCAGAGTTCTAGAGTTCCAATGTCAGTTGATGTTGGAGCTGTGTTTGGCACACGACCTGCACCTAGGCCAACATTGAACAGGTACTTGGCACCAGCCTTGCTGAGTAAAAGCTTGTAGTACTATTTATATGAACAATGCAGTCTCCATGCATATAAGATTTGGTGTACTTAGCTCTCATGTTGTGGAAGTAATTGAACATGTCAACCTCCTGTTTTGCAGCGCGGACAAGTCTCATTTAAAACGGAGAGCTTGATATGGACCCAGAGTTTGGATATGTGGAGTAAAAGAAACATGTTTACATGCCATTCTTTTCTTAATGGAATGTTGATTTTAAAATATTCTTTGGGAAATATTTCACAATTTTGAAAAGGATTGCATTGAAGCCCACATGCAAGGGGATTCTGACACAATCAATTGAGCTGTTACCATCATCGGCTCACGAGGAAAACTAAAGGGTATTATTCTAATTTATCCTGGGTCGCATAGGGCGTACAGCTAACCAATTCCGTAGAAGGCTCCTGAAACATTATATGCTCTATGAGATGCATGGGTGGGTGTTTGGGGAATTAGGTGATATAGAAAAGCTTGCTCCAGTTAGAATGTGTGTTTTGTACGTGTTTGCCAAGATTGTGCTGAAGCATCTGATACTGGTCCTTTACTCTGCGTTGTGTCAATTTTCCGTTTCGATTCTTGTATTGACACTGAGCTTTGAGCATTTCAGTCGGACACCTTGGGTACAGTGATTTTTATTGTAACTAAGACCAACTTATATGATCTGACTCATCAAAAAAAAAAAACTTATATTATCTGACATTTTCTTGTGAGAGGATTAAAGAATGCATGAATGAAGAAAAGAAAAAAAAATGGTTTTTGATTTCCTGACCTCAATTATAATGTACTCCCTCCGGAATGGTATTAGAAGTCGTTTAGGGCGTCGTCACTGGTTTTAATATGGCTTTGGCTCTTTTTATTACTATAAAAATATTTATGGAGATGTGATATATGTATACTTTTATCAAAGTATTTTTTAAGACAAATCTACTCATGTAATTTTTACATTTATAAACTCAACATTTTAAAAATTATTGATGATTTATATTTCGATGTTTGACCGGCGCTATCTAAAAGCGACTTCTTACCATCCCGGAGTATTTTCTTCTGTCTTTTTCTGGAAAATGGGTAGTTCCATTACTCACATACGGCCATGTCGGTGACATATTGGCAACCAGATCAAGCAGTTTTCCTTTTTAATATTGGCAAACGCGGTACACTGACTCAAATTTGACCCACACATTACAAGTACGTGAAACATGCGATAGAAAGTATGAAACGTATGTGAAATTGTGAACGAACAGATGTTTTCATCTCCCGTCAAATCGCTTTTTCCTGAAGTCTCATCAAAGCTTGGCATCTTGTTTAGAGCTAATAATAAGATGAACAACGCCAGCATTGGGCTGCGCACAGTGCCATGTCACCTGAAGTCTTCATCATCAAAGACTTATATATAATAATGGGCAGACTGGTAGGGTTGCCTGTTCATTGGCTGCAAATTGGATATATCTTGTTCGAAAAAGTTGGCGGGATAGAACTTTAAAGCTAGAGCACACTTTATCAATGTTGAATGAACTGAATGAATCACTTGGATCCAAAGATGTACATAAAATGAGAAGCTTGCATTTGCTTGTTCATTGAATCCTGGTATTCAATTCTTATGCTTGTTGATTTATTGCAATAGTGAAGAGATCATACCCATAGTGATGCTCAACTGTTGTCTCACTAGATGCACGGGACCTAATGAAATAATGAATATAAGTCATCATATATACGGAACAACAATACCTTGATTCATACAAAAAGGCATTTGGCATCACTAATAAGCTTGTTCAACCTTGGTCTCTTAACTCTGGATGAATCAATTTTTAGTGCGGCCACATCATCCCATTGCGTTAACAATATCTTGCAACTGGTATACAACTTTTGCAAAACAAGTTCGTGATTCCCATGATTTCTTTCATAACATGGAGAATGAATACAAATTCAATGTCATCAACAATATAATGTAACAACATCAGCGACCTTCCCTCTAGCGAAGCCTTAATTCTTGGGCCCTTTGTATTAGCAATATCCTTGAGCACTAAGTATGTAGGTTTGTACAACCTTAGAAGACTACAAATAGAGTCATAAGAGGCTCCACCTAGTCTCACCTGCCCTCTTCAAAGTACCAATTTGATTAGCTCCACTTCTAGTTTCAAGCTCACCAAGTTCAATAAGACTTTTTCCATTTCAGCTACTTGATAGACACACACATCATCATTTCTCTTACTAGAGACACAATGAGTGTTGACAGCGAAACCTCACAGCACTTCCTTAGATCGCGACAATAGGAGCTAATTGTAATTGATGAGCAAAAACAATGAACATATATGCATAGCGACAATTTTGCAATAAATTTAAACTTGTAACCCATTCCACTCTCAAGCATGTTAGATAATAAAGAGCATGTCTCTTTCTTAGGAGTATTTAAACAATGTATCATGAACATGGCGATATCAAAGAAAAATGTTCTCAAATGAAGCCCTCTTTATCAACAAAGCGAACAACAAAATTGTCATTTTGTTCTAGGTGACTCATCTCTAGATTCATCAACAATCAAGCAAAATTCTACATCAATCTCATCACAAATTAGCTTTTTTGGGTTTTTAGAAGCCATAATATCAAGGATTTCTTTTACGGAATTTGTGGCGGGTATACTTTGCATTACACGGAACATTGCTTAGAACAAAGCTGCCTTCACCTCATCATAATTATTCTACAAAGTTTTACCATCTCAGAAAATTTCCTAGGTCTTGAATCATTAGATTCATCATGTCCACAAAAATCACAAGCTTCAAATATTAACCACCGGACAATGTCAATTGTTACCTTTAGTAGAAACCTATTACACTTGACATCTTAGGTTGATCGTTTCTCGACAATTTTTCATCTTGCGACCACTAGGTTCTTTCTTCAAATTACTATAGCATGAAACATTGTAACTATGGCGAGAGTTACAATCTTTTCCCATGTGAGTTACCAATTCACAATCCTTGCCTTTTACCTTTTTCCAAGTTTTTGAAACCCTTTTACTATAAAAGCATCTAATAATGCCCTTACGAATTTTGGTTTAGCAAATAAAAATAACATACAAAGCAAAATACGCATCTTTTATAGGTGAGTATTCTAACCAAGGAAAGTCTTTGAACCAACTAGATTTGGCTGGCATTTGATGAGACTTGGGACCACTATATGGGTAGGTTTTATCCTTATCCTTTCTAAATTGGGCGGGCCATGCATGATGTATATTCTCACGAGCTTGATCTTGTTCATCAATAGGATATTCCCCAAATTTGATAAGCGTAAGCGGGATCGCGTTCTACAATTAGCACACTAGCATCTAAATTTAACATCTGAATTTTGGGTGGAAGCAGGACCTTCTTCACTTCATTTTCATGAGATTTGGATCAACCATATCATTCATCACCGATCTTCCCTTTCACGGTTTGTCTTCTTGTAGTAGAAAAAAGTGTCTTTTCTTTTTAGTTTTCCCTTGCGATTAACATTTAACATGTGTAGGATTTGATGGAAACCTAGGGGGTTGAATAGCGACCCCAAAAATCGACTGTCAAAACTTAATCGCCTTGTCGGTCTGAGAGAGGCGTGCTTTGCCAGCGTATAAACACGGCTGCTTGCAGCGTATATAGACCGCGATCTTGCCCGCGTGGAAAAAGAGGCTGAGGCTGGACTTAATGCGCGAGAGGGAGTAGCGGCAACTGGCGCGTCAAAAGCGACACTACTGGCGTATGGTAAGAGTAGAGCACCACCACTGCAAAGTAGATCAGCGGCGGAGTTTGGTGCTCAAAGTTTTACGCTTGTTCACGCACACAAGTTCTTCATAGAAAACCCCAGCCAAGGCTGGCGGGGAACAGCGGCAACAAAGAAGATAGATGTGAAACCTATCTCCTGAGAGAATATATGCAATAAGGTAGAGAACACAAGTGACACAGGATTTATCCGTGGTTATGCGTCGCCACAAAGAAATTTGGGTTACCTCCGCGTTGGGGTTGCCACACAAGGCTTAGCTTGCCCACTTAGGCTAGCTTTTTCCCTGGATTCACAAGTCTAGGGAGTTAACCTAGAGATGTGGGTAATGTATTGATGTTTGTGTGAGGGTTACAAACCTCCCAAGAACGCCACGAAGGGGCAAGCTCAAGAGGCGGCGCCCTAGCCGTCTAGAGCAAGCTCCAAGTAAGAACCCCTAGGGTTTGGGCCAAACATGAACCAAATGCTCTTTTTTGGTGGGGAAGTAGTGAATCCGGTCTCCAATGAAGTTTGTGCCTTTTCCCTAAAAAATCCCTGGTGGGAAGTGAGGATTGAGTGGGAAGCTCAAGGTGCTTCAATGGAGGTGAGAGAGCAAAAGAGGAGAGAGAATACATTACATTAGGAAAAGAAGATGAAGTGAAACGGTGACGTTGTGGGAGGAGGGTAGAATAGATATTTTATACCCCGCAGGACCTAGCGATTGAATTAGAGGTAATGTACTTGCCGCGCACTTAACCTTGGCTAACTGCAGCGCCCGGCTAACGACAAAGGGGTGAGAAATGATATTTTCTTTGGTGGTGGGAACTGAGTTGTGTTTTGTGGGCTTGGATTGGAGTTTAGAGCATTTAGTCCATAGGTAGCCAAAGTCCTAAGAATCTCTCTTGATAGTCACGGCATTTCCTAAACCCAAGATTCAAAATATGAAATAAGTTAAGCTTGATCAGGAAACACCACCATCTAGCTCATGAGATGCCTTTGGACATGTACATCAACTCCTCATTTTATTTCACGCATGTCATCTTCGTAAAATCTCATTAGTCCCCTAATTAGGTTGGTCATCAGCATACAAAACCCATAGAGCTTGATTTCACACAATCTCCCCTTTTTTAGTGATTGATGACAACCAAATTAGAGCTTACATAAGATGTAAAGTCAAGCTGAGATTTTGAGAACCAAGGATGTAAGAGCCTCCCCTAAATATGTGAGTGAGTTTTGAATTCTCATTATTGACATAAAGAGGTCAATTTCACACATTTATTTGTGGTGAGGCCTCCCTCTAAATATGTGGGTGAGATATGAATCCTCAAATTGACATGAAAGTCAAATCACACATTTTAGGCGGTGTGTGGGCCTCCCCTACATCCATGATTTCTTTGTGGTGCTCAACAAGGTGTCATAGAAATATCGTGATGCATAAATGAAAGAGAGCGGTCGAGCACAAGCAGGAATACTGCGCATTGATGTACGCGACTTAGCTGGCGGCGCCCGGGGGAGAACGCGGCAGCGCGCCTGCGACGCAGAACTGACAGAGGCAGAATGGCCAGAGATACATCCACAACACATATGACATGATATATAGAAATAAAAACTGCGGCCAGGATAAAATAAAGCGAGTTTAAAGCAACCAAAGACCAAATCAAGAAATAACAAGTCATAGGTGGCATTATTGCATAAATAGAGTTTCTCTCTCAAACTCACACCTAACAAATTACTCTCAAAGGATCTAAGGCTGAAGGAAGCTTCATACTGGCTGTTTGCAATCCTCGAAAACATGCATGAAAAAGTTTGACCCTCTACTTTTCTTTAATTTTCTCCTCTTTGGCGTCAAACACCAAAAAGATCATAGAAAAGAGAAAGAAAAGAAAAGTGGAGTCACTCCTCACTAAGTCATCTGACTTGTTTTGAAGCAATGTCCTCCTCCTCCTCCTCACGAGATGCGTAGAAGTATAGCATTAGAAGCGTCAGTAGAAGCGTCTCTAGCTGGCGAGAAAGAACAAAGCAGTGCGACAAGTCACAATTACATTTTGCTAGTGCTGGCAGAAAGCTCTAGAGGAGGTAAATCTTGTGGTAGCCCTAGGAATAGAAGGAGAGCTGGAAGTCCTTGCTTCTCCTAAACACTCTTGAGAAAGCTTTGCCTCACCTCCCTGCGTATCTCATAATTACATTTGAAATTTAAATATGGCAATGCCCAAAAGATGGCCTTGATCCACTTCTTCACCTTGGATCTGGTACCCCTTTGTGCCTCTGGGCCTAGAGCTAGAGGGCTCCTCTAAGTCCTCTCTGATAAAATTTGAAGTGCCTCCCGACCGGGTCTACCTTGGTCTTCCCACTATCAAACCATAGGTCTTCTCTCCAATGTTGTGAGAACGTGTGGAAGCAGTCCTTAGGATAGATGTGTCTGTGACCCTCTCAATGATAAACATAAGGTAGGGAGCATATGGCTTGATTTCTCCTAGCATCATCCATGGCATTGGCTATTTGCCTCCAAATGAACCTCCCAACATTGAATGTCTCATCATTCCTAAAATGACAAGAGGTTTCTAGCATATCCATTAATGCCCGGTTGCCCCATCCTTAGGATCAATAGTGCACTGCGAGGAAGGTTGTTCATCACATAAAAAAGTCTTTCAAACCCTTTCTCTTGCCATGTTTGCAGGGCTTTGCCCAATAGTCCACGATCACTCTTTGATCTCAACCCGAGGATCAATTTCATGTATGTTAGTGTATATACGTGATCAATCCCAAATCAAGGATCGAGAAAGTAACAAAAGTCTGCACTTTGTAGTGTCTCATGTCGCCATCGATTGAAATGGTGTCATAAACTTGCTTGTCAGTGATAGGTAGCATGGGCCCGACTCAAGATCTCCTCATTCAATCATGCACGAAAGCCATGATATACGTAAACTCAAACTTGTTGCAAGCCTCAATTGCCTCATTGAAGGCATCCTCTTCCTTCTCACGACCATCCTCTCAAAGTCAATGTAATGCCTTTGTGGTGATCTTGCTCTTGGTAGAATGAAAAAGAATTTGTGAGATAGAAGTTGGAGTGGAAAGCCACTTTAAAACCTCTCATCAATACCATCTGTCCTCTCATACATTGCCAAACATTATACTCTCTACCCACCCACCTCTCTCATTTCTCGAGGTAGCTCACCCGCGGGAATGGAGAAGTGTTGTCGGGAGGCGACCTTCCTCAAAAGACACCCTCCCGAGGCATCATATAAGCTGTCATCAAAGGCGAGATGTGGTACGGGGGTTTCCTTGATCACCATCGGGAACAATGGTGTACCCATTCCTTGGCTGTTTGCTTTCGAGTGAAGTCGGTGACCCCTTTCTTGGCACTTTTGCCCATTCGAATTCTTCCTTCCTCTGCCTCTCTTCTCTCTACCCTTTGTTGGTATTTGTTAAGTGCTAAAAAGAATATGAAGGATTACGCAAGTGCTGCAGAACACTTACCATTGTAGCTTTCCTAGGATAGTATTCTAGAGTATCGTATCCACCGGGGAAGCTTTGGCTAAGAATTCTAATAAGTCACAATCATGTATCTACTAACTTAGCAAACCACTAGGCGATAGTGAGGAGGTAATTGTTAAGGATAAGTAAATGTCAATGCATAAAAAATAATAACCTACCTAAGATATCAAGAATAACTAAACTAATCAAAGAGGTTAAAGGGAGATCAAGGTTCTGGGTAATTCTCTATTACTTAGGTTCTATGATAACAATTTATACTAATGCACTTTTGGAAGCGGCGAATTACATCCCAACTCGAAGAAAATTTGGAAAGAAGGTAGTTGGGAGAAGGCTGCGAAGCTCTCTGAAACACCAACCCATACGTGGTGGACTACAAAGGCACGGCGAGGGGCTATCACCCACAGGGCTACCACAACTATCGTAGGTTTTGGCAACCTCGAGGTAACCAATAGTCTAAACACCAAGTCTACACTACGATTACTACTCTAGCTACCTTGCATAACTAGAGTCCTCAATACGGCGGAGATCCCATGCAATAGCATAACAACTATACTTAACCAAATATATAAAAGTCATGGAAGTAAATAGAAGATAAATATATGAATCATAAGTCTTACAAAGAAAGGATACAAAGACATACCAAACTGCAGACACATCTCTAGAGCAGGAGCATAGCTCCTCTCTCCTTTACTCTTGATTAGATCTAAGTTAGATCTAATCTAATTCTAATATATGGCTAATCTATTTCTAATTACATGACTAATCTACTTCTAATCTACTTCTAATTCACTAATCGAGAGAGGTTATCACTTACATTGGGACACCTCTACAATTGAGAGATAATGAATAGAATGAGATAGAATGAATTAGAGGTTTAACCACGGGGTCGAGGGGTCTTCTTATATAGGCCTTGGCGATGAGCGATGACCATTGGATCAAACCAGGCCTTCAATAATCTGATTGTAGATACAACCTCAAGATGGGTTACAAAACCGACCTAGGAAGATGAGAGGATATTGGTGGGTCCCACCTAGCGGTACGGGCCTAGATTAACTTTGGCGCCCGGTAGACTCCCCTCGGCTTCTCGTCTCTCTGGTGTCTTACGGTATCTTCTAGAGTGTTTTAGTCCATATTTTGGGTCGAGTTACTTCGCGGTTAAGTCTTGTCATCATCATTATGTGAGATATATGATACGGAACTTTCTCCATTCTTCTATGTGTTTATCGATAAGTCCTTGTAAAGTCCACGAGAATCACCAAAGCTTGTGGAATTATATTAGTTAGACCCTAGTCTATGTTGATATTCATTTAAGCCCTTATCCATGTTTAGTTGACTAGTAATATTATGCTATAATAGGTGTCAACAACCACCTTGACCCTCATCATCCTCTTGCCATGAGGATCACCTCACGGATCCATCTATGCAAAAGATAGAATTTGGTAAGAAACTGAGATGATAGGATGTAAAATGGCCAAACATATGTAGAAGAGAGGTTAGGGACATGAAATTTGATGGCTGAGGGCAAAGTCACGTCGGGGTGAAAGCTTCGGGGGCTGCTTAGCGGCTTACCCAGCAGGGAAACAGAGGCGCTTGCCGTGCATATCCGCACGTAACTTTTGCCGCTCCCCTTGCTTTCAAATCATCACAATTCATCTACCAAATCTTTCTAATACATCTATTCAACTTACAGTACATGTCCATCACAATTTGAGAGACAAATTCACAATTGAGGTGCATATTGCCCATGGATTGAAAAATGAGTATGAACTAGAGTGAATATTTTCTTGATATTTGGAGTCAAATCGATTTCCCGTTCAATCAAGTAGGTGATTTGAGGGATATTTCTTTGGAAGGCGACTAAAACGACAAAGTTCTATTTGGGGCTGCGGCAATGCAGCGCCCTCCCGTAAATCACCTAAGTCATGGAAACCACGAAATCCATCGATTCCAACTTTCTAAATCACTTCACTAGAGTTCATACATCACTAGGCAACACAAATCCATGATCAAAAGCGCACATCGCATAGTCGCGCAATATCTTCCATGAACTAGGGTTAGGTTTACCTTGAACTTGACTCTCGTGGATTGAGGGAGAAGAGAGGCTTCGAGGAGAAGGGAGCTTTCGGCACAAGAGGCAGCAGAGTCCGGGGGCGGCTCGCTGAAGCTAGCTGAGGCGCTGGACAAATGAGGGCGTTAGCCGCGGCGAGTATAGAGCGGCAAGGCTTCTATCGGCGTTCGAGAGAGACGCGAGGGAGAGGTCAGCGGAGGAGAGAAAAGAAACCTGGCTCGGGCCAAGGGTAGAAAAGGAAAGAAGAAAGTTGGCCCTAAAAGCGGTTGGAGGACAGGCGAAAACCTAAGTGCACAAGACGCGCACAAAACTCGCAGTGTGAACGCAAGAGCGCCTTCTTTGCTCGATCATATCGAGAATATATTGCCACTTTTTGACTCATTCTTTCTCAAATTTAACCACAGAGACACCAAGATTCATTGCAGAGATGTATCATCATCCAATACAATGGCATTGAACCTTGGATTAGAATTTGAAATCCTTTTGAAACACTATATAAAAAAGTTTTCACAACCCTTTTTTCCTATGTCAATCTAGTGTCTCAATCAACATTGCATGTGTCTTTGGAATTCAAACCAAGTTACGAGAATCGAAATGTTTGGCTCCTTCACGCCAAAGCACAAAACCTTGAATTCATCGAGGGCTTGGTGAAGATATCGGCTAGTTGCTTTTAGGATTGCTCACATGGTGAATGCGATATCTCCTTTGAGTTCGTGGTCTCTCAAGAAGTGATGATGGATGTCTATGTGTTTTGTTCTAGAGTGTGCTATAGGGTTATTTCTGAGAGTTTGATGGCACTCTTGTTGTCACAAAGAAAAGTATCTTTGTGAAATGACATCCGTAATCCTTTAAAATTGCTTCATCAAAGTAGTTGAGCCACGGCATGCACGGCGCAACATGCTCGGCCTCGGCGGTGGAAAGGAGCTACACAATTTTGCTTCTTAGAGCTCCAAGACACTAGGACCGTCAAGGAATTGACATGTCCCCAAAAGTGCTTTTCAATCTACTTTGCAGCTTAGGCATAGTCGAGTCACGAATAGCCAAGTAGATTGAACTTGGAACCTTGGGATACCACAAGCCAAGGTTAGGAGGTGAGAGCTAAATATCTCAAGATTCTCTTAAAAGCCACATTGTGACATTCCTTTGGATTGGCGAAAAGCGAGCACACATACACACACTAAGCATTATGTCAGGCCTAGATACAAAAGGTAATAGAGATCTATCATGGGCGATATACCTTCATGTCCGAAATTTGGACCTTTCTGTCAAGATCAAGATGTCATTGCTTGGCATTGGAGTTTTGATCGGCTTTATAGCCATATCAAACTTCTTTTAGCATGTCATGGGTACATACTTTGTTTGGCAAAATGAATGTCCCTTCCTCATTTTGCTTGCTTGAAAGCGAGGGAAGTACTTTGGCTCACCATCATGGACATCTCAAATCTCTTGGTCATTGTCTACTAAAAGCTGCTCAACATACATATTGTTAGTGCTACCAAATATATTATGTCATCGACATATATTTGGCATACAAAATATATCATTTGCTAACTTTATGTGTGAAGAGAGTAGGGCATTCTGACTTTGCCTATTTCAAAGCCTTGTTTGAGCAAAGAATTCCTTAAGGCATTCATACCATGCTCTAGGTGCTTGCTTAAAGCCCATAAGCCTTTTCGAGGATTTGTAGGCGTGGTTGGGAAACTTGGGGTCTTCAAAAGCTGGTGGTACGCTCAACATACACCTCCTCTTGTAGAGGACCATTGAGAATGCACTCTTGACATCCATTTTGGAGCAACTTGAAGTCATGATGGCGGCCAAAGGCTAGAAGAATGCGCAGTGCTTCTAGTCTTGCCCAGAACGTGCATAGGTCTCATCAAAGTCCAAGCCCTCTACTTGAGTGAAGCCTTGGCAACCAATCTTGCCCTTGTTTCTTGTCACCAACCATCTTCATCTTGCTTGTTGCGAAAAGACCCACTTGGTACCAATGATGTTCATCTTGGGTCTTTTCACCAAAGTCCCATACTTGATTTCTTTTCGAAGTTGTTAAGCTCTTCTTGCATGGCCAACACCCAATCGGGATCTTGAGAGCATCATCTACTTTTCTGCGGTTTCTAAAGATGAAACAAACGAGTAATGTCACGCAGAGCTGACTAGATGAGGATCGAGTATTTACTCCCCTTTCAAAAGGCTCCCAAGGATGTTGTCAGCGGGGTGATCCGTTGAACCGTTTTAATCGTAGCTGTGGGTGATCAGAAAAATATTGCATGTTCTTCTTGATCTTTATCATATTCATCATCAGCTTCAAAAATTGGAGCAAGATCAAGTGGTTGAACTAGTGATGCAGGTGGTTAAGTCGTTGCTGAGGTAGGTAGGTGGCGGCTGACCTTTGCCATTGGCTGGACACTTCCAGCGGACACTTCGCGCTTGAGCATCGAGAGTACGTCGTTGGAATCTTGTGCAACAACAACTGGGTGGTTCCTCCTCTCCATTAGCTTGATCTTCTTGAGGTCTTATGTCACCCTATAGCCAATTGCTTGATTGCCTCACAAGGTGGATCCTCCTTACCTACAACACTTTGATCAACTTGCTCTACTTGAGAGCCATTAGATTCATCAAATGTCACATCTATAGTGACTTCAACCCTCTCGGAGGTTTTGTTGAAACCGCGATAGGCATACTCATTTGACCCATAACCAAGAAGAAAACCTTCATCAACTTTAGGTGCAAATTTAGGGGGTTGGGGCTTTTGTTGTTAAGTATGAAACACTTGCACCCAAACACCTAAAGTATGACACCTTGGGCTTGTTCCGGTTAAAGAGCTCATATGAAGTCTTCTTGAGTTTCTTGTGTAGGTAGAAGGCGGTTGATGGCATGACAAGCGGTGTTGATAGCTTCGCACCAAAGATGTCCAAAGTCTTGTACTCATCAAGCATTGTTCTTGCCATCTCTATGAGTGTCACGATTCTTCCTCTCTACTACACCATTTTGTTGAGGGGTATATCTGACTGAAAACTCATGCTTGATGCCCTCTTCATCAAAAATTCTTCAACTTGGGTGTTCTTGAATTGGACCCATTGTCACTTCTAACTTTCTTGACAAGTAGGCCAAACTCTCGTTGTGCCCTCATTGAAGGGTTTTCACCTTCTCTTGGACTGACACTTATCAAAAGACAAAGAAACCCAAGAGTTGGCGGGAGTAATCATCAATAATAACAAGACCATATTTATTGCATTGCTAAGGTAGGCCGCGGTCCAAAAAGATCCATGTGTATCACTCCAACGGTTGGTAGTGGTCATCACACTCTTTGGTGGGTGAGGTGCACCTACTTGCTTTCGGCAACTTAAGGTCCACATATCCTGTCTTTATCAAAATCAACATTTGTTAGTCAATGATGATTTGTCTTTTCGCCGGATTTGGCCAAGTTCCTCATGCCAACATGGGCTAGATGGCGATGCCATAACCGGCCCATGCTAGAGTTTGCCACTAAGCAGGGTTTCAACTTTAGTGCGACTTGTTTAAGTCAAAATTTGTAGCTTATTCTTAAGCTTTCCTATAAAAGAACAACGAGAGGAATCCTCCTGAAAAGACTTCCCACCAAGCGTCGGTGAAAAGGCTGGTTGAACCCCTTTTCACTGCGCTGAGATCTGACTGGGAGGTTATAACTCAAAAAATCAACATGCATAACGCCGGCAATAGTGTGATCAAGGTTATAACTTAGCGTTACCAAGACCAATCACCCCCCTTTAGAGTTATCACCAAATAAGATGTTTTCATGGTAATTTGTAGTTGGGGAGTATGACGAACATATACTCTTTTCTCGGTCATATGATGTGTCACGGACATTTGTCAAGCACCTAACTTGACCTTTGGAGGAATATGCACGCAAAACAAGTTTAGTTCACAAGTTTTAGGTCCCCTAAAATTCTTGGGACCTTTAGCGTTAGTCCAAAGAACTTTGGGAACCCATATAGAGGTGTTACTTGGTAAAGTTTTTACATCCTTTTGCCCAAGTATTTTACTAAACACCCTCCCCTTTCTTTTTGCCTTCACTTCAAAGCAAGGATTTGAGTCCAACTTGCTTGCTTTTTGCCTTTGATTGATGAGGCATGGCCTTTTGGAGCAACCCTAGACAATGTTCTCGACTTACGGACCTTCTTCACAGCCTTTTGGACCATCTTCTTGGATCTATTGAGGCTGGGGCGAGGTAGGTGACCTTCCCTTTCCTTTGAGCTGACACTACTGCCCATCCTCGCCGACTTGGCGTCTAGCAGTAAACTGCTTTCGGGTTGGCTTAATGTCGGTGCTTTCGTGATGGGTCTCTCTGTACCCTCTTACGTGCCTCACTCCAAAATTTGACACATTCAACACCATTGATCAACTTTTTCGACCATTGGTTTTGTTTCCTTTCTTGTGACCAAGTCCATCCTTGATTCTTAGTTTCTCCCATCAATGTAATTGGGCTTCTTTGGAGCCTCCTTGTTAACTCCTGGTGGCTTGATGCTTTCACCTTCCTTTCTTACCAATCTCGGTGAGCCTAATGATCTCTTTTCTCCATTGCCTACTAGGAATTGACCCTTGGCCAACGCGCCTATATTTGGTTTTGCAATATGGCAATTTTGGTTGCAAGCCGGAATCAATTACAACTAAGTCTTTTGGTGACAGTGGATGGTTGCAATTGGAACAATGCAATAGCCTAAGGCAACCATTAGATGTAAAGCGTTGCAGCAAATTTTGTTATTGCAGCGAACAAAAAGCCTATTGCAACTAATACTTGGTTGCAAGAATAAATATTACTATGATTAGATTGGTTGCCCTAAGGTTCTATTTGTGTGAAACACTTGGCTGCAATATTTCATGATTACCCGCGAGCGAATATATTTGCAATAGAAAAGTATTGCCACTCAAAACTACATGGGCATATTGTCATATTACCACGAAGTGTTATCCATTACATTCACGGTGCTTTTGCAACATGTAAGATATTGTGGCAATAGATTATGTGTGGTAATGCAGCGATTTAATCTTCGAGGTAATATCGTGGTTTACGCTAGCGATTTTGTGTTGGTGGTAATAGAGGTCACAAAGCAACAAACAATTATTGGTGGCAATAGATGATATGATAATGCAACGAACTGGTCTTCGGTAATATATAGAAGTTTCAACAAATTTATATTGGTGGTAATAGAGGGCACTTGCAACAAACAATTGTTGGTGGCAATAGATGATATGGTAATACAGCGCATAAAGTTAAATCACTTAATAATGCATATTGCAACCAAAATCAATGGTTACCCTATTATTCTATAACCACTACAAGAAACAATAATTATAAATCATAGAATCAATTATATTATTATAATGATCATACAAAGTGCATGTCTAAGAATGCATGTTTTCATACAAAAGTACAACAAAGCGAGAAAAGAAATGATCTAGCCAACTAGACAAGTTCCAATAGCTAGAGTGGTTCAGCCAATGGCTAGCACCAAGTTCCTGCATCAAACAAGTTGCACCAAACAAAGTTCCATCTTGACAGCATCAGTGCAAGTTCAGCCAGCATCCTAGTAAACAAAAAAAAAACAATTGAATCACTATACTTATCAGGAAAGATGTAATATGTAAATAGTGTCACTGCCTAATATATATTTCTTGGCTAAATAAAACAGTAAAGAACGTGCTTGAATCTTTTTTTATTTTGGCTAGCTCAAAAGAACAAGCAATAATTAGGCATTGTAGCTTTGAAAGTGACGCCATAAAATTTGAGAAATCAAGAACACATTTAAGCTTTGCAATTGCTGCAGAAGAGTTGCCAGCTGTTGACAATCTGCGGTAGGAAATTGAAAGCACTGAACTTACTTTTGCAACTCAAAACAGCAGTACGTAAAATTGGAAAACAAGAGCAGTTGCTCTTTACCGAACTGCAGCTTGGGCACAACAAATCAGCCGTTGTCAAGGCACCCCACGATCCTTTGTCCATATACACGCATACAATAAAGATTATTCTTATTTATTACCATGTAAGACAAATGTACTGCATAGATTGCTACACATACTATTGAACTAGGATTTTTTTTTTTTGCGATGATATTGAACTAAGATGCACGTATACAATAAAGATTACTTTTCACACACAAGAGTTCTCATCAGCTGCAAGATGTCTCAAACTATTACAGTAACTAAAGATATCTCGTATATTGTTTTAGCTTGCATCCAAACTAAAAAGTAACATGCTTCAGCTATCATTTGCTTCAACCTGATAATTTAACTAAATCTGATGGAAATCATCCTGGGCTAAATAAAAATTAGGCACCTTCGGTAATAACACATAAAACAACCAAGGCATTAACCATCATGTATAAACCATTCACATGGATTAACACAGTACGTAAACAAATCCTATGCTCACTATTTTTGTATAATGCGCAACCAATTAAATATTAAGTGACAACAAACAAAAGTTCTATCACAACAAATTGTTTTTGATTGCAGCGAGGCACATAGGCTGTATAGCGAAAGAATGTTTTTTTTAGACAATGCTATTTTCATCATTGGCCACAAGCATGCATAATATCACAACCAACTAAATACAAGTGACAACAAACCGCAGTTCTATCACAACAAATTGTTTTACGGATGCAACGGGCACATGGCGAGCTATCCTTATACCGAAAGTTAGGTTTTGAACAAGCGTTATTTCATACCGTGGCCACAAGCATGCATAATCCACAACCAACTAAATATTGCGTGGCAACAAACATACATCTATTGCAGCAGATTGTTTTCTGGATCTACTTGGCGAGGCACATGAGCTATCCTTAAAAGATTCAATTTTAGACAACATAATTTTTAAATTAGCCATAGGCATACCTATTCATAACCAATTAAATATTATTGGCAACAAACATACATCTATGACAACAATGATCGATACTATACTAATGCTCAAATAGTTGTGGCAATGGGTACCCATAAAAGCAACCACTTTTCACGTGGCATTACTTACTAACTGTTTGCAACAAATGTTTCCAGCAGGCGCTTAACCCAAATTTTTGACTGGCCATAAAGACCTAGATACTACATAACCCATAAAAAGCATTTGGTTGCTATAAAACTAAATATTGCAACCAAATGTTTGGTGTT